>ML356910.1:0-101318 GCA_005239505.1 Nicotiana paniculata
TCTTTCATCCGAGCCAACCTCAACTCGTATGAAACTCAGGCGAGTTCACTCAAGCGGGTCCCTTCTCTCCACGTCACTTTAATCCAACGGATCTCTGACAAAAAAACAAGAATATTCCCTCTGAATTTGCATGATTTATGTACTATTGAGCGATTTGCTGGATGAATGGGAGTCGTGGATGGATGGAAATCGATCCATGACTTCCATTTGTCCCTAAAATGGTTCACAAACGAGGGAATTTTTCGGATCCGAGGCAGAAGCTTCGAGAAATTTTGAGGTTATATATAAGGTATGTTCTTTTCTTGTAAGGGAGAGAAAAAAAATCAGAGGAAAATCGATAACAAAAATCTTCAATAGCTTAGCCAAAATTTCTAGGTTTTTTTGGTCGTCACCTTCTTCGAGCTTTTTTTTTCTTCTTCATTCTGTTTCTTTTCATTTCAGAAAACACACAAAGAAAAAATGGTTTGAGTTCATTTTCTAGTCAAGTTTCCTCCATCTTCTCAGAAGAAAGAAATCAAAAAAAAAAAAAGAAAAACGTTTTCAGCTTTTCGTTGTGATTCTGTTTATCTCAAAAATGGGCTAGGAATTCAAAAATCTAGATCCCAGATTCGGAAGACAAAAACACACAAAGAGATAGAAGCAGGAGTTATAAAATTACTCGGGTGTTACCATTCGTTTTTTTTAAAAACTTATTTGTCGGATTTCTGGAATATCATCTCGTATAAAAGTGCTGGGGATTTGCTTTGCTCGCTGCTGTTTAAGGCTAAAATTCCACTGTTGCCATCTGTGTTTAGACATTTGCTTCATGACCAACTCTGTTCTTTCTTTGAAAGGAGTTCGAGATTCGGTTTCCATTTCTTGATTTTCGGAAATTAGGTATGTGAATGTTCACTTGTTTTTTCGTTTCAAATCTATGAATAAAGATATGAGTTATTTAAGCCATATTCCTGACTGTTTCACAGATGCGTCACTGAATTCAATTATGATTTCATTTATTTTAGTTTTTCGCTCATTCTCGCTTGAATGTTAAATGGAAGTGTTTTACGTGTAAGTGCAATTTTTTTCGATGTGCTGTTATGCCTCTTTTTTTGAAAATAGTGGTGCTAATGTGGATTGAAATTTCTGATGTATTTCTTTGAAATTAGCTGTAGAAGTTCTCTTTTGATCGATTAATGTTGTCATTTTTGGACATTGGTGAAGTTTTGGAGAAGTTCTGTTTGCTTCTACTCCATTGTTGAACTTCAACACTTCATTTGAGAGCCTTTAGTTGATCTTTTTAGCTTGTTTTGAACAATAGATGCACATATGACCTCATGCACTTATGCTTGAGTTGTATATTTAAATCACCTAGCCTTTCTCATTGGTTGAGTGTTGAATTTATTCTCCTGTTATAGTGTAGTTCAACTATTTTTGGTAATACTCTCCTAGTTGGGATGTAAATGGTGTACAAGTAGTGCCAACGTTTTTCCTTCATTTTTTGACTCATGGATTAATATAACAGTTGTGAAAAATTAGCAAGTTATTTCTTATATACTAACGTTCATTTAATACGCTATTGTAATGAACAGATTTTCAGATGCATAAAAATTCCCTGTTAAGACTCTAGCACAACTGTTTTGTTTCACTCAAGTCTCATACTTCATTCACAAATGATTCCCCATAATTCATAGACCTCACGACAAATCTCATTTCCTTTGTTCACATTTCCTGGTTCATGTTCTGGTATGTTGAATTTGTAGTTTTGGGGAAGTATTTGATTTAGCGGTTCAATGTTTGTATGGATTTCATTTTGGCGGTAGGATCTTCTTTCATTTTTAAATAGATTCATAAGTTGATGAACCGTTAATTAGTAATGGGTTTGAGATTTTGAGTTACAAGATATGCAATTACATCACCATCATGACCATAGTCTTGACCACGTGATCTACACTCGGGTGCGACAAATCATGTCCCTGTCTTCATAATAAAAATCACACGTTGTAATTGCGGGTGCATTTCATGTGGCGTAGTTATAATATGTCCAAAAACAAACAAGTGCACGCCATCGTGACTTGTTTCAAGATAAATCCATAAAATACTAAAAGCGGTTAAAAGTTTAAAAGGGTAAATGCACGATAGGCTAAAGCACGTAAATAATAAGATATTTTAGGCCATATATTAATAGTTAAGCGACCGTGCTAGAGCCACGGAACTCGGGAATGCCTAACACCTTCTCCCGGGTTAACAGAATTCCTTACTCGGATTTCTGGTCGCAGACAAATTAAAACAGAGTCAAATTTCCTCGGTTTGGGATTTTTAAAACATAAACGGTGTCCCGGAGAATCGTCAAAAATTCGGGTGGCGACTCTGAAGTAATAATAAGTCCCAAAACCGAATAATGTCACTTTAATTGGAAAAACTCCCTTATTACCCTTTCATTAATCCGGGGTAGTGAAAAGGGAGATGTGGCAGTCGTCGCCTTGCGGAAGGATATTCTGTCGTCTCAGATCAGTATCTATACTTCTGAGAGCTTTCAGGTCATTCGGACTAGTTTTGATGTGTTTCGGCATCAGTTGTAGATTTTGGAAATTTCATAAGTTCTTAGGCTTGAATCCATGTATAATTGGTGATTTTGGTGTTATGTGATGCGTTTTGGAGGCTCGACTAAGTTTGGATAAGGTATTAGGACTGGTTGGTAAGTTTGGTCGAGGTCCCGGGGGCCTCGGGGATGTTTCGGTTGCTCAACGGGTGATTTTTGGAACTTGGAAACAGCTGAACCATTGCTAGTTCTAGTGTCTCGCACCTGCGACGGGTTTTCCGCAGGTGCGGAAGAGAGGCTCGCAGGTGCGGGATTGGTGAAGTTCAACCAATTCTCGCAGGTGCGGTTGGGGTTCTGAATATGCGTAGCCGTAGATGCGGCCCAGTGACCGCAGGTGCGGCCCCAGTCCTTTTAGTGGGTTTTCGCACTTGCGAGGGATTTTTCGCAGGTGCGGTCCAAGGTGCGGGATCACTGGGCAGTTTATATCAAATTCGAGGGCTTGAAATTGATATATTCTAAAAATGATTTGGAGCTCGGGAGTAGGCGATTTGGAGTGGGTTTTTAGGAAAAGATTCATAGGTAACAATTCCTAACCTTATTTCACTTGTATATCATTTATCTATAGCAAATTCTTCCATGCAATCAATGGATTGGGTGCAAAATCATGAAAAAGGGAAGAAGTTTCCCCAATTAGAAAATCCGAGAATTTAATAAGATTTTGACGTCGGTTTTTGATGATTCATGTTCGAGTGAGTTCGTGAGTGAATGGGTGTTCTAAATTTGTAACTTTCACTCGGTTCCGAGACGTGGGCTCGGGGGACTTTTTGAGCAATTTTCCTAATTTCGCGTATTAGCCTCGAACTTATTAGCTATTTTGATTCCTTAAAGTGATATTTACATTATGCAATCGAATTGAACAGATTTGGGTCATTCGGAGTCGGATACTCGTGGCAAGAGCGTGGTTTTGAGTGAGTAGCGCAGTCGAGGTAAGTGGCTTGCCTAACTCTATGTTGGGGACTTCCCCCTTAGGCTATTTTAATACTGTTTTATGTTGTTTTGGCGCTGTGTACGTGAGGTGACGAGTACGTACACGGGCCATTGTTGCTAAAACTCCCTTTTTCCCTCCATGAATTAAATCATTTCATTCCTAATCCATTGTCTCCTGTATTGACTATGTATTTTAGATTAGGAAGTAGCATGTCTACCTGTTTTACTTGAACTTCCCCTAGTTGTTACTATGTGTACCATGTTTAGGTAGTTTTATCCATATTTTTGCCTCTGATTCTTCCTGAACTGTTTTAAATAGAAATTGTATTCGGTATTTGTACCGCATTGCATATTTAAATTGGGATTACGGACGAGATTTCAGGAGCTTTCCCCTTGTACTGCATTGCATATTTAAATTGGGACTACAGACGAGATTTCGGGAGCTTCCCCCTATACTACATTGCATACTTGTTCCTGTGATATATGGTGTGCTGAGCCGAGGGCTCCCTGTTATTATTTTCTTTTAGCTCATTGTTTCTACTGATTTTCCTTAGCTTATCATATCTCTCTGTTCAAATTTTAAACTGTTTTTACTATAAAAATCCAGTAGAGCCTTAACTTGACCTCGTCACTACTCGACTGGGTTAGGCTTGGCACTTAATTGGTACCAATTTGTGGTGTACTCATGCCCTTTCCTGCACATATTTTTCATATGTAGATCCAGGTACCAGCGCTCAGTTTCGTGGCTAGGGGTCCGAGCATCTTCTTCTAGGAGACCGAAAGGTAATTCTGCCGTGTCCGCATAGTCCTTCGAGTCACCTTCCACTCCAGATTTAGATAGATTTTTCATGTGAATTTCCTCACGTTGTATAGAGCTATTTTGAGACAGAGCTTGTGACTAAAGTGATATTCCGGGTTTTTGGGAGATTGTATTTTATACGTGCCCAAGTGGCGATGTTTCATTTGTAGACTCACTTATTTCCGTCTTTATTTCATTGCTTCTATTTAATATCTATTCCGCAATTAGGTTTACCTAGTCGTAGAGACTAGGTGCCGTCACGATGCCTTTTGGAGGGTAAATTGGGTCGTGAAAAGTTGGTATCAGAGCGTCTAGATTCATAGGAGTCACAAGTCGGTTTATTAGAGTGTCGCAGATCGGTGCAGAGACGTCCGTATCTATCTTCGGGAGGCTATGTAACTGTTAAGAACAATCATATTTCTTTGATTTCCTTGTCGTGTGAGTTATTGACACAAAAAATTCTAAAATTCTATTATATTATTTTCCACTGATGGTGAGGACCCGTACTGGGAGGACCGATGGCCAGGCACCCGTGCTCCCTGCCAGAGCTGCCAGAGGCCGGGGTTGGGGTAGAGGATGACCACGCAGTGTAGCCCGAACACCGGCGAGAGCAGCGACATAGGAGCCTATGGTAGCCTATGGTAGCCCCAGCTGGAGAGCCGGCACAGGAGGTCCTTATTGCTACTCCAGCCTTACAGGAGACTTTAGCTTAGTTCATGAGCATGTTCAGTACTCTAGCTCAGGCTGGACTACTTTCGATAGCTCCCGCTACATCTCAGGCCGGGGGAGGGGCACAGACTGCCGCAGCCCGCACTCCTGAGCACAGGGGCCAGCCTGATCAAGCCCAGAAGTATATTCCTATGCCCCCAACGGCTCCAGTTCAGCATGATGCTAGGGCAGCTGCTTCTGAGGCCGAGCAGCTCAGACTTGAGAGGTACAAGAAGTACGACCCACCTACTTTCAGCGGATTAGCTTCAGATGACGCTCCAGGATTTCTTGAGGAGTGTTATCGTATTCTTTGCACTATGGGCATTGTGGAGACCACTGGGGTTTCTTTCACCGCTTTCCAGCTGAGGGGATCGACATATCAGTGGTGGAAGACCTATGAGCTGAGTAGTTCGGACAAGGTAGCCTCACTCACTTGGACTCAATTTTCAGAGTGTTTTTGCGAGAGTATGTCCCTCAGAGCCTCAGGGATACTTGGCGCGCGGAGTTCGAGCATTTCCGCCAGGGTACTATGACTGTGTCGGAGTATGCAGTCTGTTTCAGTGAGTTAGCTCGGCATGCACCAGCCTTGGTTGCCATAGTCAGAGAGCGGGTTCACAGCTTCATTGAGGGACTCCATCCTAGTATCCGGACCAGTATGGCCAGAGAGTTGGAGATGTATATCACTTACCAGCAGGCAGTGAGTATTTCCAGGAGAGTAGAGGGCATGTTCGCCCGGGACAGAGAGGAGAGAGAGGCCAAGAGGTCTCGAGAGACTGACCATTTTTCAGGACCTTGTGCACTAGAAGCACGTTACGGTAGGGGCTTTGTGGGTCGCCCTATTCATTAAGCACTTCCAGCAGCCAGTGGTATTCCAGCTCCTCCTAGATCTCAGGAGTCCTATTATGCATCTCCAGTATCCAATGTGCCTCCAGTTCGAGGTTCTATTTACGGCCAGCCCAGCAGGCCAGCTCCTATTCAGTCTCAGCCGCAGCGTCCTCCGAGGGGTTGTTTTGAGTGTGGTGACACTCTTCACGTGATTAGAGATTTCCCTAAGGCCAAGAGGGGTGCACCTCCACAGTCTTATCAACCTCCATGTGCTCCGCCGGGTCCTCCAGCTATTCTTCCAGCCCCAGTTGCCACTCCACCTCCTCAGTTAGCTCGAGGTGGGGGTCGGGGAGGTAGGTCGCCCTAGAGGGGGAGTCCAGGCCAGGTACTATGCCCTTCCAGCCCGTTCCGAGGCTGTTGCTTCAGACTCATTCATTACAGGTATTGTCCCTGTCTGCCATAGGGATGCATCATTGTTATTTGATCCAGGCTCTACGTATTCATATGTGTCCTCTTATTTTGCTCCACATTTGGGGATATCTCGGGATTCTTTGAGTTACCCTGTTTATGTATCTACTCATGTGGGAGACTCTCTAGTTGTGGACCACGTATATCAGTCGTGTTTGATTTAGCTTAGTGGTTTTGAGACCAAGGATGATTTATTATTACTCAGGATGGTAGATTTTGATGTTATCTTGGGCATTGGCTGGTTGTCGCCCCAATATGCTATTCTTGATTGTCATGCTAAGACTATGAAGCTGGCTATGCCAGGCTTGCCGAGATATGAGTGAAGGGGTACCTTACAGTATACTCCCCGCAGGGTCATTTCATTTATTAAGGCTCAACGGATGGTTGAGAAGGGGTGTGATGTGTACTTGCACTATGTGAGAGATGTCAGAGTTGATACCCCTCCACTTGAGTCAGTTCCAGTAGTGAGGGACTTTCTTGATGTATTCCCAGCTGATCTTCCGGGTATGCCGCCTGATAGAGATATTGATTTCGGCATTGATTTGTTGCCGGGCACTCAACCCATTTCTATCCCTCCTTACCGTATGGCTCCTCTTGAGTTGAAGGAGCAGTTACATGAGTTTCTTGATAAGGGTTTTATCAGACCCATTGTATCACCTTAGGGTGCTCTAGTATTATTTGTGAAGAAAAATAATGGTTCTATGCGTATGTGTATTGATCATCGACAGCTAAACAA
The DNA here is from genome assembly GCA_005239505.1 of Nicotiana paniculata. Classification (NCBI taxonomy): domain Eukaryota; kingdom Viridiplantae; phylum Streptophyta; class Magnoliopsida; order Solanales; family Solanaceae; genus Nicotiana; species Nicotiana paniculata. Next base: position 7,042 of record ML356910.1, read on the forward strand.
TGTCACCGTGAAGAACATGTATCCTTTGCCTCGCATTGATGATTTATTCGACCATCTACAGGGTTCCAAGGTATTCTTCAAGATTGAATTGCGTTCTGGCTATCATCAGTTGAAGGTTCGGGAGCCGGATATGCCGAAGACTGCTTTCAGGACCAAATATGGCCACTATGAGTTTCTTGTTATGTCATTTGGGCTGACCAATGCCCCCAACAACTTTTATGCATTTGATGCACAATGTGTTCCGACCTTATCTTGATTCCTTCTTCATTGTGTTTATTAATGACATCTTGGTGTATTCCCGCTCACGGGAAGATCATGAGCATCATTTGAGGACTGTGCGTCAGACTTTGAGGGAGAAGAGATTGTATGCTAAATTCTCTAAATGTGAATTATGGCTTGACTCGGTGGCATTCTTGGGCCACATAGTGTCTTGGGATGGGATCAAGGTAGATCCTAAGAAGGTGGAGGCGGTGTAGAGCTGGCCTAGACCGTCATCAGCTACGGAGATCCGCAGTTTCCTTGGTTTGGCTGGGTACTATCGTCGTTTTGTGGAGGGATTTTCATCCATTGCAGCACCGATGACCAGGTTGACTCAAAAGGGTGCTCCGTTTAGGTGGACTGAGGAGTGTGAGGAGAGATTTCAGAAGATCAAGACATCCTTGAATTCAGCTCCAGTGTTGGTATTACCTACGGGTTCCGGGTCCTATACCGTCTATTGTGATGCTTCGAGGATTGGCCTCGGAGTGGTGTTGATGCAGGACGACAGGGTGATTGTCTACGCGTCCAGACAGTTGAAGGTGCATGAGAAGAACTATCAAGTTCATGATCTCGAGTTGGCAGCTATTGTTCACGCCCTGAAGATATGGCGTCATTATTTATACGGTGTTCCCTGTGAGATTTTAACCGATCACCGGAGTTTGCAGCACATATTCAAGCAGAAGGCCTCAATTTGTGCCAGCGAAGATGGTTGGAGTTGCTAAAGGTCTATGAAATCACTATATTATACCACCCGGGGAAGGCCAATATGGTGGCTGACACCTTGAGTCCCTGGGCGAAAAGTTTGGGGAGTTTGGCATATCTTCCGGCACTTGAGAGGCCCTTAGCCTTAGATATTCAGTCCTTAGCCAATCAGTTTGTGAGGTTGAATCTTTCAGAGCCTTGCCAGGTTTTAGCTTGTGTGGTGGCTCGGTCTTCTCTTTATGACCGCATTCGAGAGCGCCAGTATGATTATCCCCACCTTCTGGTTCTTCAGGACAGGGTTCGGCGAGGTGACGCCAGGGATGTGACTATAGGAGATGATGGTGTGATGATGATGCAGGTTCGGATCTGTGTGCCCAATGTGGATGGGCTTTGGGAGTTGATTCTTGAGGAGGGCCATAGCTCGCGATATTCCATTCATCCGGGTACCGCAAAGATGTACCAAGATCTGAGACTGCACTATTGGTGGAGAAGGATGAAGAAGGATATAGTGGAGTTTGTGGCCAAGTGTCTCAACTGTCAGCAAGTCAAGTAGGAGCATCAGAGACCGGGAGGGTTACTTCAGCAGATTGAGCTTCCAGAGTGGAAGTGGGAGCGAATCACCATGGACTTCGTGGTTGGACTTCCTCGGACTTTGAAGAATTTCGATGCTATTTGGGTGATTGTGGATCGGCTGACCAAGTCAACCCATTTCATTCCGGTGTTGACTACATACTCCTTCGAGAGGTTGGCGGAGATTTATATTAGGGAGATTGTTCGCCTCCACGGTATTCCTGTATTTATCATTTAAGACAGAGGTACACAGTTTACTTCACGATTCTGGAGAGTCGTTCAGTAGGATCTAGGCACCAGGGTAGAGTTGAGTACAACCTTTCACCCTCAAACGAATGGGCAGTCCGAGCGCATGATTCAGATTCTTGAGGATATGCTCCATGCCTGTGTGATGGAGTTTGGAGGGTCATGGGACCGATACTTGCCACTTGCAGAGTTTGCTTATAATAACAGCTATGAGTCCAACATTCATATGGCACCGTATGAGGCTTTGTATGGTAGACGGTGCCGGTCCCTTGTGGGATGGTTTGAGCCGGGCGAGGCCCGATTGTTGGGTACAGATTTGGTCCAGGACGCCCTGGACAAGGTGAAGGTGATTCAGGAGAGACTTCGCGCAGCTCAGTCTAGGCAGAAGAGTTATGCGGACCGGAAGGTTTGTGATTTGGCATTTATGGCTGGTGATCTGGTTTTGCTTCAGGTATCGCCTATGAAGGGCATCATGAAGTTTGGGAAGAAGGTTAAGCCGAGTCCGATATTTATTGGCCCTTTTGAGGTGTTGCGACATGTTGGGGAGGTTGCTTATGAGCTAGCCCTGCCTCCCAACCTAGCAGTAGTTCATCCGGTATTCCACATCTCCATGCTCCGGAAGTATCACGGTGACCCGACTCATGCTTTGGATTTCAGTTCAGTCCAGTTGCACAAGGATTTATCATATGTTGAGGAGACAGTAGCTATATTGGATAGACATGTTAGAAAGCTTAGGTCAACGAATATTGCGTCAGTAAAGGTTCAGTGGAGAGGTCAGCCGGTCGAGGAGGCGAATTGGGAGACCAAGCAGGATATGCGCAGTCTGTACCCTCATCTTTTCACAGCTTCAGGTATGTCTCTATACTATTTCGAGGACGAACGATTTTCTTAAAATGGGGAGAATGTAACGACCCGGTAGGTCATTTTGAGATTTAGCGTCCGATCCCCTAATAACTGCTTTCCCCATGTCTATTTCTGCTTCTGGGACTTGTCGGAATGTTGAGTGGTGAAATTTGGAGAGTTTTTGGACACATAGTCCTTATATGTGAGTTTACGCTTTAGAAATCAGACCATAGTTGGAACTGTGGGAAGACGGGTCCAGAATGGGATTCCGTCGACTCTGTTAGCTCTGTTGGGTGATTTTAGAGTTAGGAGCATGTCCGTAATGTGTTTTCAACATCTGTAGCAGATTTAGGCTTGAATTGGCGAAAGATAGAATTTTGGCGATTTCGGCTGATAGGTGGAATTTTGATATCGGGCTCGGAATGAAATTCCAAGAGTAGCTGTAGGTCCGTTGTATCATTTTTGACCTGTGTGTAAAATTTGAGGTCATTCGGACTAGTTTTGATGTGTTTCGGCATAAGTTGTAGATTTTGGAAATTTTATAAGTTCTTAGGCTTGAATCCATGTATAATTGGTGATTTTGGTGTTATGTGATGCGTTTTGGAGGCTCGACTAAGTTTGGATAAGGTATTAGGACTGGTTGGTAAGTTTGGTCGAGGTCCCGGGGGCCTCAGGGATGTTTCAGATGCTCAACGGGTGATTTTTGGAACTTGGAAACAGTTGAACCATTGTTGGTTCTGGTGTCTCGCACCTGCGGTTGGGGTTCCGCAGGTGCGGAAGAGGGGCTCGCAGGTGCGGGCTTGGTCAAGGTCAACCAGTTCTCGCAGGTGCGGTTGGGGTTCCGTAGGGGCGGATCCGCAGATGCGGCCCGGTGAGCGCAGGTGCGACCCCAGTCCTTTTAGTGGGTTTTCACACCTGCGAGGGATTTTCCGTAGGTGCGGTCCAAGGTACGCAGGTGCGAGATCACTGTGCAGTTTATATAAAATTCGAGGGCTTGAAATTGATATCTTCTAAAAATGATTTGGAGCTCGGGAGTAGGCGATTTGGAGTGGGGTTTTAGGAAAAGATTCATAGGTAACAATTCCTAACCTTATTTCACTTGTATATCATTTATCTATAGCAAATTCTTCCATGCAATCAATGAGTTGGGTGAAAAATCATGAAAACGGGAAGAAGTTTCCCCAATTAGAAAAACCGAGAATTTAATAAGATTTTGACGTCGGTTTTCGATGATTCTTATTCAAGTTAGTTCGTGAGTGAATGGGTGTTCTAAATTTGTAACTTTCACTAGATTTCCGAGACGTGGGCTCGGGGGACTTTTTGGACGATTTTCCTAATTTCGCGTATTAGCCTCGAACTTATTAGCTATTTTGATTCCTTAAAGTGATATTTACATTATGCAATCAAATTGAATAGATTTGGGCCATCGGAGTCGGATACTCGTGGCAAGAGCGTGGTTTTGAGTGAGTAGCCCAGTCGAGGTGAGTGGCTTGCCTAACTCTGTGTTGGGGACTTCCCCCTTAGGCTATTTATTACTATTTTATGTTGTTTGGGCGCCGTGTACGTGAGGTGACGAGTGCGTACACGGGCCATTGTTGCTAAAACTCCATTTTTCCATCCATGACTTAAATCATTTCATTCCTATTCCACTGTCTCATGTATTGACTATGTAGTTTAGATTAGGAAGTAGTATGTCTACCTGTTTTACTTGAACTTACCCTAGTTGTTACTATGTGTACCATGTTTAGGTAGTTTTATCTATATTTTTGTGATTCTTCCTGAACTGTTTTAGATAAAAATTGTATCCGGTATTTGTACTACATTGCATATTTAAATTGGGACTATGGACGAGATTCCGGGAGCTTTCCCCTTGTACTGCATTGCATATTCAAATTGGGACTACAGACGAGATTTCAGGAGCTTTCCCCCTGTACTGCATGGCATATTTAAATTGGGACTACGAACGAGATTTTGGGAGCTTTCCCCCCTGTACTGCATTGCATATTTAAATTGGGACTACAAACGAGATTCCGGGAGCTTCCCTCTATACTGCATTGCATACTTGTTCCTGTGATATATGCTGTGCTGAGCCGAGGGCTCCCTGTTATTATTTTCTTTTAGCTCATTATTTCTACTGATTTTACTTAGCTTATTATATCTCTCTGTTCAAATTTTAAACTGTTTTTACTATAAAAATCCAGTAGAGCCTTAACCTAACCTCGTCACTACTCGACTGGGGTTAGGCTTGGCACTTACTGGGTACCAATTTGTGGTGTACTTATGCCATTTCCTGCACATGTTTTTCGTGTGCAGATTCAGGTACCAGCGCTCAGTTTCGTGGCTAGGGGCCCGAGCAGCAGCTTCTAGGAGACCGAAAGGTAATTCTGCCACGTCTGTAGAGTCCTTCGAGTCACCTTCCACTCCAGATTTAGATAGATTTTTCATGTAAATTCCCTCACGTTGTATAGAGCTATTTTGAGACAGAGCTTGTGACCAAAGTGATATTCTGGGGTTTTGGGAGATTGTATTTTGTACGTGCCCAAGTGGCGATGTTTCATTTGTAGACTCACTTATTTCCGTCTTTATTTCATTGGTTCTATTTAATATCTATTCTGCAATTAGGCTTACCTAGTCGTAGAGACTAGGTGCCATCACGATTCCTTTCGGAGGGTAAATCGGGTCGTGACACAAAGGATGAGGAAGGACATGTGGGAAGTGTGGTTAAATTTCTAGAAGGCCAGGTAAATTTCTAGAAGGCCATGTATAAGAAGCGAAAGTCGAGTAGCTGCTTAAAGGAGTAAGTTGGACCAAATTGGGAGAGTGGCAGAGTAGCATATGGGTTCAGTGGCAAGATAACTACACACCTTAAGGAAAGTTTGGAAGGATTTGGAATTTTAGTGGACGGTGATTGGGTCTACGAGCTTAATTTGAAATATTGGCTATTATATGAACGGGAGATTGGATGCAACAAGAAGAATTTTCTCGATATGAAAAAGGATACAACATAACTTTGAATTGGAAGATATTGTCGCACATTTAGTTGAGGTCCAAAAGGAGTGAGCGGACTGATACAGTTGGTGAAGGAGAAGGGGCTCAGGATGGGTTATTGATGTCGTAGGGATTGTACCCCGTGCAGCAACATTGAAAGATGTCAGCATGTAATTTTTGTGGGTTATCTCCTATGAGAAGGTCAGCAGTCGCGTGGTTGGCAAAGCTTCTGTGAAGGATTTTATCGATTATCTAGTAAGAGGTCGAATATGTTAATGTTGCTAGAGATTCAGAGTGTGCATGAAATGCTAACGAAAGGATTTCGAGGAATTTAGCGAGTTGGTTGTGCATGATCAGTTCAACGATTCCGGAGTTGCGTAATAGTAGCTTCAAGCTAAGTGGGAGAGTCCCACCGCCTATGGTTGGATTGCATGTTCGTCTATTTGTGAGATTTCTAGATATTAGCATATTGATGGGATATTACGGCTAAGGAAAAAGAACATAAGTGGTAATTTGAGCAAAGGAAATGATGAATGTGTGTTATCGTTGGCCTTATTGACTCATGTTCGGGCTTTGAGAAGATTCATGATTTATGCTTCGTATAGAGGTGACTTACAAGGGAAGTGATTCAGTCGGGCGCTTTATTAAGATGGGTGTTCATGTGCCAGTGGGGCCTTAGAGTCGGTTATATTCGGGACCAAGCCAGAGTGGGTGACTCTCAACAACGGTCCTAGCAAATTCAGAAGTTAAAATGTGGTGCCTAAGGATTTCAAGCTTGCGATATGGTTAAAAATTGAGCTTTGTAGCGAATTATGATAAGAGGCTCGGAATGTTCTATGATATTTTCGGCTTGGGGTGCAGCATTTGGGAGGAATGAGAGAAAATGACTTCGAATTCGTAGAGGAATTTTCAGAATGGGTGTAACAGTTGAGGATGCAAATATGCGCACCAGGAAGGTATGAGATGGTTCGTGGGTTGGAGACAATGTGGTCTTGTGGAATGGGGTCACTCGGGATGAGTGCAGAGTTAGGTTCATGATGTAAGGAATGAAGCTATTATTATTTCTAAGGCAATTTAAGAATAAATTAGAAGCAATTAGATTGGTTATCCATGGTTGAATCGGTATAATGATGGAAACGATCAGTTCCTCCAGCGTGCTTAGGTTATGTATGTGATTTGTGGAGGTACGTACGAGGCTTGACGGTCGCCGTAATTGGTTCTGTTTGGGAGTATTCAGGTATTATGGCCTGTGATGTGTAAGCGGATCCCGAAAGGGTCATGATGCTTTAGACCACTACTTGAGGATTTGCAGGTTCTACGGTTATGAGAATTCACTCATGTGTTGCTATGGTTCTCTCGGAATGAGTTAAGCAAAAATTTTCTACATGATGAAGTGTTTACCTTATTATTTGGTTCAAAAGTTATGATGAAATTCTTGTAGTACCGCATATTGGCATGTTAGGTGCAGTGTGATGACCCAAAGGGCCATCTTATAAATTAAGACTCCATTCCAGACTCATTAGACTTAAAGAGATTAATTTTATTACCTCGATTTGCGTACACAATCCGAGCGTGAAACCGGAAAGCTTTTTATATAAATATAAAATAATAACAATTTTTGGAATTAGAATTTGGGTTTAGTTGACTTTGTTCAACATTTTGATTAAACGAACCCGGATTCGTGTTTCGATGATCCCGGGAGGTCCGCAGTAAAATATGGGACTTGGGCGTATGCCCAGAATTGAATTATGAGGTCCCTAGCTTTAGAAATCAATTTTTGAAGAAAATTGTTATGCTGGATTTTTATGGAAATAAAGAAATGAATTAATGTTTGAACTCATTGGTGACGGGCCCATATTTTGGTTTCTGAGCCCGGTACAGGTTGGTTATGATATTTAAGTCCTATATGTGAAATTTGGTGGAAATCGGAGTTCATTTGACGTGATTCGGACGTCCGGTTGAGAAATAGTGAAATTGAAGTGTTCTTGAGAAAAATCACGAGTTTTGAGGTTGAATTTGTAGTTTTAGATGTTATTTTTGTGATTTGATCACACGAGCAAGTCCGTATGATGTCTTTAGACTTGCGTGCAGGTTTGGTTTAGAGCCCGGAGGGCTCGGGTGAGTTTCGGGATGTTTTGAACTTGTAAAAAAAACACTCTGGTGTAATAGCTATTCTAGTGTGCCCGCACTTGCGAGCCTTGAGCCGCAGGTGCGACCCAGGCCCAGCTTCCCCTTTTTCGCAGATGCGGACTTCCTCCATAGAAGCGGGACCGCATAAGCGGAACATTATCCGCAGGTGCGGCCCTAGTGGCCATTCCCTTTTTTCACAGAAGCGGAAGCCCTCCTGCACGTGCGCAAGCGTAGGTTCAACCCAAGCACCGCAGGTGCGAGGGTCGGGCAGTGAGTTCACATTAATTAGAACTCCAGTCGTTTTTCTTCTTATTTTTCACAAGGGTAGAATACCTAGGGCAATTTTCTCAAGGCTTTTTCTTCCAAAATCATAGGTAAGTGTTCATTAACTATTTTCTTTCAATTACCCATTGTTTTTCATCACTTTTCAATCAAAAATCAAGGGTTTTCATAGTAGAAATTAGGGGTTTGGGTAGAATTAGAGAATTTTGTAAAAATCAAATTTTGACCTCGAATAGGGGTCGGATTTCGAAACTAATTACATACTCGGGCTGGGGGGTGAATGGGTAAACAAAATTTGGTCCGAACCCCGAGTTTGGACCAAGCAGGCCCAGGGTCGATTTTTAACTTTTTTTTGAGAAAACTTAGGAAAACCATAATTTTTCAGTAAAGTTAGTTCCTTTAGAACTAATTAATGATATTGAACTAATTATGATTAGATATCAGTGAGTTGAAGCCCAATTCCAAAGGAAAAACAGTACTTGAGCAGTGAGTGGCCTGTGAATTCGAGGTAAGTGTTGTGTCTAACCTTAGCTTGAGGGAATAGGTATTGTGTGACTACTTGTTACCTGTTTTGTTGCTACATCCAATGTATAGTTGAGGTGACGAGTACCAATAAGTTGTGGTCAGGTCATAACACGCGAGTGAAAGTAAATTCTTGTTATTTTGGTAGTTGTAAAGCCTATTACTTGTTATTATCGTTGTTGTTGAAATGTTGGAAGTTTGGTACCCGGTTCCACCATGATGGATAATGTCACGACCTGGCCGGTCGTTCCGAGAGTTTAGCCCCGTTTCCTCTATTTCTGGCTTGTTATGTGTTATTCAGCTCTATCATGTTGTGTTAGGTCGGTTTGTTCGGGTTCGGAGTGGTCGTGATGAGAAATGAGACACTTAGTCTCTTAAGTTAGCTTTATGATTATAAAATTCAATCGGAAGTTGACAATTAGGTAAACGACCTCGGAGTGTAGATTTTATGGCTCGAATAGCTTCGTTAGGTGATTTTGAGACTTAGGAGTGTGTTCAGAATGTTATTTTGAGGTCCGTAGTAGAATTAGGCTTGAATTGGCGAAATTAAGTTTTTGGCAATTTCCGGTCGGTAATGGAAAATTAGCTATCAGGGTCGAAATGGAGTTTCAGAAGTTGGAACAGGTTCGTATTGTCATTTTGGAGGTGTGTGCAAATTTTCAGGTCAATTGGTCATGGTTTGTGTGGTTTCGGCACCATTGGCGGAATTTAGAAGTTTCTAAGTTCTTAGGCTTGAATCCGAGGTTGATTTAGTGTGTTGGCATTTGTTTGAGTGGTTCGAAGGCTCGGCTAAGTTTGAATAAGGTTATGGGATGTGTTAGCATGTCTGGTTGGGCCTCAGGTGAGTTTTTTTGGGGGGGGGGGAGGGGTCAACGGACCAAATCTAGGATTTAAACTTGGCAGATATTCTGGTGTTGTTGCAGAGAAATTTTGTTCATCGCGTTCGCGGTGGGGTGTCGCGTTCGCGAAGAGTAATTTTGGGGGCTGAGGATTTTGTTCTACGCGTTCGCGAGGTAGGTATCGCGTTCGTGATGGTTTGAGGTTTGTAAATCTTCGCGTTCGCGAAGAATTGGCCGCGTTTTCGAAGGGTCAAGTGGGAGGCAATCGAGTTTGGTCTACGCGAATGCGAGAGGACCGTCGCGTTCGTGATGAAGAAAATCTTGGGCAGATAGTTTTATATTAAAAAATCAAAGGTTTAAGTCCAAAACCTCAAAATCCATTGGAGAGCTCGGGAGAAGGCAAATTTTGAAGAGATTTTCAGTAAAGTGATTGGGGTAAGTATTTCTTACTTTGTTTTGATTAAGTTCCATGATTTAGTCTTGAATTTCATCATTTAATTTGAGGAATTGGAGTGGAAATTGGGGGAAATATGGAAGAAAAGTTTGAGAATTCTTTTGGGGAATTGAATGGGCATTTGAGGTCGGATTTCGACAAATTTGATATGGGTAGATCATGAGTGAATAATGATTCTAGTTTTGTGATTTTTATCGAATTTCGAGACGTGGGCCGGGGGGGTCGAGTTTGGCCAATTTCGGAACTTTTGGTTAAATTTGGTAATTTTGATGTGGGCTTTGTCCCTTTAGCAAATATTGATGATATAAATCTGATTTTGGTTAGATGCAGGGTGATTTGTGGCCGGGTCCAGGGACAAGGGCATTGCGGAGTAGAAATTTGGCTTGATTGAGGTAAGTAACGCTTCCAATCTTGGTTCGGAGGGTTCGAAACCCCGAGCTACGTGTTACGTGATTAGAATTCGGTGACGCACATGCCAAGTGACGGGCGTGCACCGTGTGACTTGTGACCTAGTTCATTCCATGATATTGTTTATTGGTTCTCTCTTGTTGATATTTGTTCTTCTGTCAATGTGACTGATGTGAACATTCTAGAAATCATGCTAAATATTATGTTAAGGCTTCACGCCGATACTGTTGAGACCCGAGTGTTCGACTTAATGCGAACATTCTAGAAATCATGCTAAATATTATGTTAAGGCTTCACGCCGATACTGTTGAGACCCGAGTGTTCGACTTAATGCGAACATTCTAGAAATCATGCTAGATATTATGTTAAGGCTTCACGCCGATACTGTTGAGACCCGAGTGGTCGTCTTAATGCGAACATGCTAGAAATCATGCTAGATATTATGTTAAGGCTTCACGCCAATACTGTTGAGACCCGAGTGGTCGTCTTAATGCGAACATGCTAGAAATCATGCTAGATATTATGTTAAGGCTTCACGTCGATGTTGTTGAGACCCGAGCGGTCGTGTATTGATGTCATCTCATGTGTTTCATTGATGTTATATACTCAGTCCTGTCATTGCATATCATATCATGTCTCAGTCTCGGTAATTATTGTTTTGCCCATTATATCATTGTTTCGGGCTAGTTCATGCATTGTGAGCCCATGTGAGCGAGACTGGAGAGTGATGACTGAGTGAGGCCGAGATCCTGATATTGAGTGACATATATGGGATCGGGCTACATGCCGCAGCATGTTATATTGATTATGCCTGGATCTGTCTTATGTTAGCGCTTGAGCTATAGGAGCCCTCCAAAGTCTTTAATACACCCCAGTGAGCGCAATGATATTTGAGGGATGGATCTTCCCTAGACATGGATCTTGTCCGAAGTGATATTGAGGGACGGATCTTCCCTAGACATGGATCTTGTCCAAAGTGTTTATGTTTGGAGATGGATCTTCTCCATGAGGATGGATTGGCCTATTTCCATCAGTACTGAGCGACTGATGTCAGTGATGTGTGTACGTATTCTGGGATGGATCTTCCTTCGGCCGTTGTGCCTTATACAGTACCGAGTGGTTGTGAGGTGTATCATTATCTGGAGATGGATCTTCTCCTTAGGGATGGATTGGCCTTCCTCAGTACTAAGTGACTTCTGATGTTTATATATTCTGGGAGGGATCTTCCCTGAGCCATGCGAGCCATATACAGTAATGAGTGGACGAGTATTTGAGAGTGCGAGAACATTCTGCATTTTATACTGGTGATGCATTGGCATGTAGAATACGTCGAGGTATATATGTTAAACTGTTCGGAACTGTGTTTATCTTATCGCTTGAGCTGTCTAGTTAACTGAAAGTATGCTTAAATTTCTGTACATTTATTCTGTCATGAATATGGAGGTTTAGTCCGTCACTACCTCTCAGTCCACAGGTTGGGCTGTTTACTTACTGAGTTGGTGTACTCACGTTACTCCCTGCACCTTGTGTGCAGATTCAGGTGCCAGACTGAGTGAGAGCTGGTTTACTCTCTTTGGAGCACTTTGGAGATTGTAAGGTAGCTGCACGACGTCCGCAACCTTACCTTCTTCTTCCTATTAGTAATTTTGTTTATTCTCAGACTTGTTTGTATTAAGGGAACAATACTAGATTTTGTATCTCCTTTTAATTTCTCATGATTGATGACTCCGGGTTTTGGGGCTATATTTAAATATTTTCCTAACTTTATTTGTTTTGAAATGCTAAAATGGAAGATTTATGAAATACTGGTTGACATTGAATCAAACGAAAGGTTTCTTATGTTATGCATAGTGAATTGGCTAGCTTAGTATCACGATATGCACCATCACATCCGGGTTGGGTTTTTGGGTCGTGACAAGTTGGTATTAGGGCTCTAGGTTACATAGGACTCACTAGTCATGAGCAGGTTTAGTAGAGTCTTGCGGATCAGTACAGAGATGTATGTACTTATCTTCGTGAGGCTGCAGAACCCTTAGGAAAATCTCACCTTCTTGAATTCTTGTCATGCGAATTTGTTGATTCTGGTAACTAAATTTTGGTTGTTTCATTCTCACATATAGTGAGGACACGTGCTACCGGTCATGATGGTCAACCACCAGTTGGGCCTATAAGAGGCCGAGGCCACGGTCGAGGCCGTGGTAGAGGGAGAGGTGTAGCCCGCGAAGTGGCTGGGGAAGTACCTATGGACCCTCAAGTCATTCCAGATCAGGTCCCAGTCGCAAATGTTCCAGTGGGACCAGCTCAGGCACCAGCTGTGCCTATTGTTATTCCGGGTCTTCAGGAGACCTTGGCCCAGATTTTGACTGCATGCACCAGTCTTGCTCAGGCGGTCGCTGTTTCTACATCAGAAACTACTTCTCAGGACGGGGGAGACACTCTGAACCCTGCTGCCTGTACACCCGAGCAGGTTGTTCAGGGACTTCAGACACCGAGGGCAGCCCCAGCCGGTTACACCTGTTCAGGATTTTGTGATTCCCGTCATGCCAGATGACGAGCAGCGCAGGTTGGAGAGGTTTGGTAAACTTCAGCCTCTGACCTTCAGTGGAACTGAGGGCGAGGATGCCCAAGGTTTGTTAGAGAAGTGTCAGAGGATGCTTCGTACAACAGGGATATTGGAGACTAGTGGGGTCTCATCTACTACCTTCCAGTTCTCAGGAGCTGCATTTACTTGGTGGGAGGCTTATGAGAGGCGTAGGCCCGTTGGTGCAGCACCCCTTACTTGGCATTAGTTTTCCACTCTCTTCTTAGAGAAGTATGTTCTACAGTACCGTAGAGAGGAGCTGCGCAGTCAGTTTGAGCAGCTGCATTAGGGTGATATGACGATGTCGTAGTACGAGATGAGGTTTCAAATCTTGCCCGTCATGCTATTTTGTTGGTCCCTACAGATAGAGACAGGATTAGGAGGTTCGTGGATGGCCTCACCTATCAGCTTCGTATTCTTATGACCAGAGAGAGGGTTCAGGTGATACTTTTGAGGAGGTTGTTGATATCGCCCGAGAGATTGAGTCAGTTCATCGCCAGGAGCGAGATGAGAGGGAGGCCAAGAGGCCTCGAGGATCTAGTAGTTTTGGTGGCGTTCCTTCAGGAGGACACTTTCAGCACGGTAGAGGCCGTCCATTCAGGCAGGCTCAGCCAGGTCGCTCAGGTTATCGTGGTGGATCAGCTGGTCGTGATCCTCACAGTTTGCATTAGGGGTACCCATCATTCAGTGCCCTTCCAGCCCAGAGATCATCTTGTGCACCATCGGTTCAGTGTTATCCTGGAGCTAGGGGTTCCCTTCAGTCCCCAGTGCCATTCTCCGAGAGGGGTTGCTTCGAGTGTGGAGATGTGGGCCATATCAAGAGGTTTTGTCCCCATCTTACCGGAGATACTTATCAGTAGAGGAGTCAATCCGCGACTTCAGTCCCAATTGTTGCAGGTAGCTAGGGGTCGCCCTAGAGGGGGAGGTCGATCCAGTAGTGATCAGGCCCAATTTTATGCACTTTCAGCCAGACCAGATGCGATGGCTTCTGATGCTGTGATCCCAGGTATGTTTTAGTCTGTCATGAGATGATTCAGTGTTTATTTGATCCTGGTTCTTCATATTCACATGTTCATCATATTTTGGCCATTCTCTGGTTATGCCCCGTGAGTCTTTACATCTGTTTATGTGTTCGCCCCTGTGGGCGATGCCGTTGTTATGGACCGCATGTGTCAATCATGTGTGGTGCCTATTAGGGGTCAGGAGACCCAGTGGATGTGTCATTCCTCAGTATGGTCGGTTTCGATGTGGTTTGGAAAAGGGAATTCTGAATTCTTAGGTAGCACGAACGATCTCCGATGATCAGATTGATGATGTTACTTTTAGGTATGGCGCGATGAATGTGTAAGTTTCAGAATATGCTCCGTGTCTTGATTTATGGGTACCTCATTGGTGAGGCGGCACTCTCCTTGTTCGGCTGTGAGTATTCATATCCGGCCTTATAACACCTACCGATTGTAGGGGTATTCCTCGTGGTGTGATCGTGTATTGGAGAAGTGTTAGGCATTCAGGCGACGAAGTTGAGATCATATATGGTGATATGTGTGCTTTGAGGGTTTTGAGTCTGGGAACTCGAATGAGTAGATGATTTCATAGTTGAGGGTTGTAGAGACGTAGCCAAGGTTATCCAGGGGTTAGTGTGTGATGTGATCCAAACATTATGGACCTTCGGAGGGTCATTGGTCTATTGTGTATGACCGGATTGATTTGGGGTTCCTTAGTAAGCCTAGTGGGGATAGGTGTTTTGCACCGAATCAGATTGATGGCTCCGTAGTGCTATTGTGAGGGTGTCAGTTAGTGTCTATTGGGCTCTGTGCTCTGGGATGATCTAGGAGTTACCCGTACCTGCTTCGGGGAGCGGTGATTTGTTGGTTTTAGGCACGCATGGTGCGGTTCTGTTGTGGTCTTATAGCGGAGTTTGAGTAAGGTAAAGTAGATGGGTATCATAGGATTTGGACGTATTGGTTATATACCTTCAGATTCGTGTGGCATGGTAATGTTCGATTTTCCGTGGTTATGGTATGGCACTTAGAGTACTTGATATCGGGTTTAGCGTGGTTTTTGATTTTGAGCAAGACAGAACGAGGATACAATATGGACCATCATTCGGATGGGGTTCACGTATTGCAACGGAGTATGTTAAATAGGATCTTTGTGTGTAGGATTCGTGTGTTTTAGTTCTGCTTTGTGTGAGGAGTTCTTAGCATTGCATTGTGGTGTTACCCGTTGATATTGCGGGACGATTCTCTTGTTTGATGTCATTTTTCATGTTTGAGTACATTTGGGATGTTGTCTATTAGTGCACAGACTGCACGGGTTATGTCTTTAAGCAGTATTGATGTATCATGTTACTAGAGTGGTTGTGTCGTATGAGATGATGTCATCGAACCTAGAATGGGTGTTATCAGATCTGGTTGCGGCATATTTGGGAGGATATTGACGCTGATCGGTTTTGAAGTTTTTCTATATTTCCTGTCGAAGGGAGGGAGTTCCATCACTTGTTGATTCGATGAATGGTTATGGGTTTCTGCGTGCTTCTCTCATCATTGACAATATATGAAGGTGTTTAAACGGGTCTCTGTTTGATGACAAGTTTATTACCGGCATTGTGTGGCTTGGGCATCTGTTGTGATTTGAACTTATCATTATGAGTGTTTGAGATAGGTGAGATATCATGTGATTTCGTCTTCAGTTATGACTCGGGTTGGATACCGCATGTTCGGACATATACAGTGTGTGGATGCATGATTCTAATCTTGTAGATAAGTTATGATGTGGAAATTTGGATTCTAAGGCATAGGGATTAGGTTGGATATAGAGGCATTCTAATGTGTTGTGTTATCAGATCTATGCGGGGTAGGGTGAGTGGGCTCACCCCCGGGTATGTTCATGGTAAGGTTATTCGGCGGTTTGATGGCTTTTGGAACAACTCTTGGCACGTTCGAGGACAAACGTTTGTTTAAGAGGGGGAGAATGTAACGACCCGACCGGTCGTTCCAAGAGATTAGCCCCGTTTCCCCTATTTCTGTCTTGTTATGTGTTATTCAGCTCTATCATGTTGCATTAGGTCGGTTGGTTCGGGTTCACAATGATCGTGGTGAGAAATGAGACACTTAGTCTCTTAAGTTGGCCTTGTGGTTAGAAAAGTCAACCAAAAGTTGACTATTAGGTAAACGACCTCGGAATGTGGATTTTATGGCTCGGATAACTTTGTTAGGTGATTGGGACTTAGGAATGTGTTCGGAATGTTATTTTGAGGTCCGGAGTAGAATTAGGCTTGAATTGGATTAAGTAACGCTTCTAATCCTAGTTCTGAGGTTCGAAACCCCGAGCTATGTGTTACGTGATTAGAATTGGGTGACGCACATGCCAAGTGACGGGCGTACAGGCGTGCACCATGTGACTTGTGACCTGGTTCATTCCATGGCACCATTTATTGGTTCTCTCTTGTTGAAGTTTGTGCTTCTATCAATGTGGCTGATGTGAACATTCTAGAAATCATGCTAAATATTATGTTAAGGCTTCACGCCGATACTGTTGAGACCCGAGTGGTCTTCTTAATGCGTACATGCTAGAAATCATGCTAGATATTATGTTAAGGCTTCATGCCGATATTGTTGAGACCCGAGTGGTCGTGTTCATGCGAACATGCTAGAAATCATGCTAGATATTATGTTAAGGCATCATGACGATGTTGTTGAGACCTGAGTGGTTGTGTATTGCTGTTATCTCATGTGTTTCATTGATATTATATACTCAGTCATGTCATTGCATATCATATCATGTCTCAGTCTTGTAATTGTTTTTTGCCCATTATATCATTGTTTCGGGCTAGTTCATGCATTGTGAGCCCGTGTGAGCGAGACTGGAGAGTGATGACTGAGTGAGGCCGAGAGCCTGATATTGAGTGACAAATATGGGATCGGGCTGCATGCCGTAGCATGTTATATTGATTATGCCTGGATCTGGCTTATGTTAGCGTTTGGGCTGTAGGAGCCCCTCCGGAGTCTGTAACACACCCCAGTGAGCGCAAAGATATTTGAGGGATGGATCTTCCCTGGACATGGATCTTGTCTGAAGTGATATTGAAGGATGGATCTTCCCTAGACATGGATCTTGTCCGAAGTGTTTATGTTTGGAGATGGATCTTCTCCACGAGGCTGGATTGGCCTATTTCCATCGGTACTGATCAACTGAGGTCAGTGACGTATGTACGTATTTTGGGATGGATCTTCCCTAGGCTGTTGAACCTTATACAGTACCGAGTGGTTGTGAGGTGTATCATTATCTGGAGATGGATCTTCTCCTTAGGGCTGGATTGGCCTTCCTCAGTACTGAGTGACTTCTGTCTGATGTATATATATTCTGGGAGGGATCTTCCTTGGGTCATGCGATCCATATACAGTACTGAGTGGAGAGTATTTGAGAGTTGGAGCACATTGTGCATTTCATACTGGTGATGCATTGGCATGTAGAATACGTCGAGCTATATATGTTAAACTGTTCGGAACTGTGTTTATCTTATCACTTGAGCTGTCTAGTTAATTGAAAGCATGCCTAAATTTCTTTACATTTATTCTGTCATGAATATGGAGGTTTAGTCCGTCACTACCTCTCATTCCACAGGTTGGGCTTGTTACTTACTGAGTTGGTGTACTTACATTACTCCTTGCACCTTGTGTACAGATTCAGGTGTCAGGGTTGAGTGAGAGCTGGTTTACTCTCTTTGGAGCACTTCGGAGATTGTAAAGTAGCTGCACGGCGTCCGCATCCTTTCCTTTCTCCTTCCTATTAGTCATTTTATTTATTCTCAGACTTGTTTGTATTAAGGGAACAGTACCAGATTTTGTATCTCCTTTTAATTGCTCATGGCTGATGACTCCGGGTTTTGGGGTTGTATTTAAATGTTTTCCTATCTTTATTTGTTTTGAAATGCTAAAATGGAAGGGAAATACTGGCTGATATTGAATCAAACGAAAGGTTTCTTATGCTATGCATAGTGAATTGGCTAGCCTACTATCACGATAGGCGCCATCACAGTCGGGTTGGTTTTTTGGGTCGTGACAGATAATATTGTGAGTATTGAATTTTGATTGAAATGATAAATGAAAATAGAAACTATGATGAAATGTCGATTTCCTGCGAAATCCCTCTTTGCATGTTATTAATGATTCTGTGATTGGTAAGGAGGAGTGTAAAGCACGAAGGGTGATGCGTGCATGATCCAAATATATTCTATTGTGAGGAAGAGTGTAAAGCACGAAGGGTGATGCCGTGCATGATCCAAATATATTCTATTGTGAGGAAGAGTGTAAAGCACGAAGGGTGATGCCGTTCCTGAATGAAATACATTGTGCGAGTAAAAGCACGAAGGGTAATGTCGTGCCTGAATGAAATACATTGTGAGAGTAGCACGAAGGGTGATGCCGTGTATGCTTATTTATGATATGGGGAAGATGAGAGTAAAATCACGAAGGGTGGTGCCGTGCGAGTTCCTTTTCTATTCTTGTTGCTTTAAATTATTATTGATTACTGTTTATTGCCATCTTGTTGTTTTTCTCACTCCTTATGTTAAATTCCCCATATCATGATCCCTTCCCATTATTGGATATAATGTTAACTCTTTAATTGCTATTATTGCTGCTAGTATGTTTATACATGTCCAGGTTTTATGTGGCGTCCTGTCCTAGCCTCGTCACTACTTTGCCGAGGTTAGGCTCGGCTCTTATTCAGTACATATGGTTGGTTGTACTGATACTACACTCTGCACTTCTTGTGCAGATCCAGGTACCGGTCAGAGTTGATTCTTTGAGCATAGTTGAGTTTTTACATGGACACACGAGGTAGATCTGCTGGCGTCCGCAGAGTCCTAGAGTATTTCCTTATTTATTTAGATACTGTTTTATTTTATTCTAAACAGAGACATATTTCTTTCAGCCCATTTATTTGTAGTACTCTTTAGTAGTTCGTGAATTGTGACACCTGGCCATGGGTAGTTATATAGTATATATTTAGTTCGTGGTTCGGTTTATTTATTCGGTTATTATTCATGAAGTTATTTATTGGAAAATATTAGATTCAGCATCCATTTTGAATTGCTTATTCATGTTTAAGCAAATTGTTAAAAGAAAATGGTTAGTTAAGTTCTAACATTGGCTTGCCTAGCAAGTGTGGTGTTAGGCGCCATCATGATCCCGTGGGTTGGGAGTTTGGGTCATGACATGCAGTGAGCAGTATGGAATTTTAAAGTGAGGATCAAGGTTGCGGTGCGGTGTTGGAAAGAATATCACGAGCTTGGATGAGCATAGAAGGGATTTGGATGTTTAGAGTAAGCTGGCACTGTTTCGTCATCGGCTATTTCATGTAATATTATGTTGTGTCGTGTGAGTTGTGAAACGGCTTGGTAAATTTCTTGTGTGTTGAGGTTCCGCGTAGCGATGGTGTTATGTGAACAGAACGACTCTTGAGATTCAGATCATATATCGTACCTCAGTTGTTCTTGAGCTTTGTAGCGTAGGGCTCTATCTGTCTCCCCAGGATGGTATTATGCACTTAGCGTGCTTGTGATCGATGTTCTGTATTTTGTAGTAATGAGCAATTTATCTTGGTGTATATATCCTTATGTGAATTTTATGTGTGGGTCGGGTGGCTTATTGCCACGGGTATGTTGTTTGGATCGGGTTGCACGCCGCAACAGTGTGATGATGAGTACAATTTTTATATTCTATTTTTGTGTGTCTTGTTTCCCCTTCTCTGAGAAAAGTTCATATTTGTTGTGTGAGTTGAGTAGTTCCTTCCAAAGTTTGTTTTCTTATGTATCACGTTCGAGTTTGTAGCTTATTGGCACGTTGTGGAATCATATGAGACTTTTGGTCATGTCTGGGGTGGCTTATTGCCTGAGCAATTCATACTGGGTGAGAAGAGATTAGGGCGCCTAGGATCAGTGCAAGCGGATTATATGAAGTATATTAAAGAGCAATACCATTATTTGGTTCAGAGTGAGGTGATGGTTCTCGTAAGGAGTATAGACTCAATGATTTGTTGACTCGGCAGTTGGTTATAAATTTATAGAAATATAATCCGTCGTGGCAGCTTTGCCTGAGTTGAAACAATACTTATATATGTCATAAGGTGCATTGTGAGCATCGAATTTGTGAAATTTCGACTATTGTTATTAAATGATATTATCATGGTCATCTAAGTTATGCAGTGCATAATGTGGATTCAGCAAAGGTATGGAATCATATATTGGTGCATCGCATAGAGATTGATACGGTGTTCATATATTGGGAACATACCTGGTAGAGGATTTCAAATGTTGGAATTTGGCTCCAACGCTAATTTGACTAAATAAAAAGAGAAGATCTTTATATTTGATCGAGTTAAGGTTCTCAACTGATTTTGGTAGCACGGGTAGGTGCTCTAGGTGTTAAACAGTGATTTCAGACAACTCCAGTGCATTTCTTAGCATGTTCGAGGACGAACGTATGTTTAAGTGGGAGAGAATGTAACGACCCGATCGGTCGTTTTCGGCTTTAGCGCGTCGTTCAACAGTTTGAGGCCATGAGTAGCTTCACTTCATGTATTATGACTTGTACGCATGGTCGGGATTTAATTCCGGGAGTTTTGGAGTTCATTTGTAAAGAGAATTCTCGTTTTGGAAGCTTTAAGTTGGAAGAATCGACTAAGGTTGGATCTTTCAGTGAACGACCTCAGAATCGGGATCTGAAGGTTCCAGCAGGTCCGTATAATGATTTCAGACTTGGCCGCATGTTCGGATCGGGTTTTGGATGACCTGGGAGCGTGTCGACGTCTATTGTAGAAGTTGGCATTTTGGAAGAAATTCATAAATTTGGGTTAAAGTGCATTTCAGTGTTATCGATGTCCGTTTGGGATTCCGTGTCTGGGAGTTACTCCGAATGGTGATTCTGGTATTGGTATCGCGATCGGAAGTAAATTCGGAGGTCTGTAGGTCATTATGGAGTCATTTGGCTAAAGTTAGAAATTTGAAGGTTTTTGAGAAGTTTGACCGGAAGTGGACTTTTTTTTGGATATCGAGGTTGGATTCTGATTCCGGAAGTTGGAGTAGGTCCGTAATGTCAAATGTGACTTGTGTGCAAAATTTGAGGTCAATTGGATGTGATTTGATAGGTTTCGGCATCGAATGTTGAAGTTTGAGGTGCTAAAGTTCATAAAGCTTGAATTGGAGTGTGATTCATGATTTCGAAGTTGTTTGAGGTGATTTGAGGCCTCGAGCAGGTCCGTGTTATGTTATGGGACTGGTTTGTGTTATTGGATGGGGTCCCGGGGGCCTCGGGTGGATTCCGGTGTGGTTAACAGATCGAATTTGGAGTTTGAGAAAGGCTAAGGCTGCTGGTGTCTGGTGTAATCGCACCTGCGTGAAAAGGGCCGCAGGTGCGGCTATTGGGTCGCAGAAATGACATTTGGGTGAAGCTGGGAAGGCCGCAAATGCGAGGGTATTTATGCATTTGAGCACGTAGACGCAAGGTGAGCGCCGCACGTGCGAGAGCGCATAAGCGCATGAGTGCTGCAGAAGCGCATGAGTGACCGCGAAAGCGGATTTTGCCTATCTTGGGGGAACCACACCTGTGATGGACTTTCCACAGGTGCTAAGCCGCAGGTGCGGCTGGTGTACCGCATGTGCGGAAAGTCGACTGGGCAGAATGTTTTAAGATCGGGATTTGGCCCATGTTTCTCCCATTTTTCATTTGGTTTGGGCGATTTTGGAGAGCTTCAAGGGGAGATTTTTATTGAGCATCACAAGGTAAGTGGTTCCCACTCATTATAAGTTAAATAAATGGGTTGTATAAGGATAAACATGGAAATTTGTATAAATTGTGGGGTTTTTGGTAGAAAACCTAAAATTTATATTTTTGGATTTTGACCACGATTTTTGGTCATGGAACTGAGAACAAATTATATATTTGAGTTCGTGAGGTTATATGTAAAGTTTATCTTCGAAAATTTTTGGAATCCGGGCACTTGGGCCTGAGAGTGATTTTATCAACTTTTCAATCGGGGTTAAGAATTGTTGTAAATTGGATTATAATGAGTAATTGAGTATATATTAATGGGTTTGCATAATTATTGACTAGTTTTGGAGCATTGTGCATGATTTGAATCATTGGAAGGGCGTGGAATGCCGGTTATGGTGCTTCAGAGCGAGGTAAGTCTCCTTTCTAACCTTGTAAGAGGGAATTGCCCCATATGTGAAATAATTAATTATGTACTACTGTTCGTGGGGGGCTACGTATGCACGAGGTGACGAGAGTCCGTGCGTAGCTACTATAATGCTTATGTCCGGGTAGTCTAGGATCCAAAAGCATTCTTACTTGCCGTACTTGTAAATTTATTATCAATTTAAAATGTTAAATCATATCGAACTTGGAAAATGAATTTCAAAAATAAAATATTATTTTCTTAAACGTTAAAGGAGGAATTTGTAAATTTCTTGCATAATTGTTTTCATGATGAAGTCTCGATTGATTGTTTGAATGTGTGTATCTATGAGTACCTGTGTCACATGTATGATTCGCGAGCGGGGTAACTCTTTATTTATATGTCACCGCTTCACAATTATATTCCGCTAGCGGGGTGTTCCTTTCTACTACTCTCATGGGAGCGGGCCGTTCGCCTCGGAAGGTTAATAGATGCATCTATGGTTCGCGACGTTCGACCCTTCGGCAGTGCACATTTTATTATTTTATTGGATCGAGTCGTACGTCCTCGGCATGATTTGCGCATGCTTTTATTGCTTGCCTTGACCTTTACAAATATTGATATTGCCTATCAGGCCTGAGATAAATTGATAAATGATGAAATACTAATTTTGGAAATCTCTTATTATTAAAGGACTCATTTACCTGCTTAATGCTTATTGAGTTTGAAGTCACTTTATAAAATCCATGGTTCTATACATTTTGGTATTTATACGTTATAACAGTACTGGAAGTCCTTTATTTGACCGCTGTAAATTTACTACTTGGCGAATATTTGTTTAAAAGAAGGAAGTGGTTTAAGCTCTTAAATATGGTGAAGACTCGTTCAATTTCTTCTTGTACTGAATTTTATCGTTGGATATCATGCTTAATTAGAATTTTATATTACCATATTATTGGCCCTTAGTAAGCGTCGAAGTCGATCCCTCGTCGCTACCTCTTCGAGGTTAGGCGGGATACTTACTGGGTACACGTTGTCTTCGTACTCATACTACACTTGCTGTACATTTTGATGTACAAGTACATGTATGGATAATGTCCTTGTGGACGCATCGGCGTGGTTGGTATAGGGACTTAGGTATGCTGCATCTTATGAGATGATCCGCAGCCAACAGAGTCTCCTTCAGATATATTGTATTTTCCCTTCTGTCCAATTTGTATTTCGGACAGTTATTATATCACATTTTAAATTCCTAGATATTTCTCATGCACTTGTGGCACCGGGTTCTGGGATGAATATGGGATTTATTCATTATTTGAATTTGTTAAAGACATTTTTTGTTTACTCAGTGGAAGCTCATTATTTACTACTTAGTGGAATGAAAAGAAATGATTTCAAAACTACTAAAATGAGAATTTGATTCACGTC
Source organism: Nicotiana paniculata (assembly GCA_005239505.1). Classification (NCBI taxonomy): domain Eukaryota; kingdom Viridiplantae; phylum Streptophyta; class Magnoliopsida; order Solanales; family Solanaceae; genus Nicotiana; species Nicotiana paniculata. The sequence continues at coordinate 30,473 of ML356910.1, forward strand.
TTTGTGTTGGCTTGCTTGACAGTGGTGTTCGGTGCCATCACGACCATTATCGGATTTTGGATCGTGACAGTATTCATGCTTTTATAATAATATAGATAATTCTCTTTTTAGCAAAGAAAGTTTGAAGTTCATGGTAGTGATACAGTTTTGCTCATAGCCAAAATTACTCTTGTCTATCTCTTACTGAATATAATAATTGTTCGATATTATCTTCTGTCAATTGAGTTTTTTTTGTTAGGATCGAAATAACCAGGTGTCATGCGGAAGCTAGTCAAGCAAATCTTGAACAACAATAAATCATACAACAAAAGAGAAATCTACGAAAAGAGACATAAATATTTAACGTGGTTCGGCCAATTGACCTACGTCCACGATGGAGATGAGAAATCCACTATATAAAAAGAGAGTACAACATATCGAGAGAACAACCTCACGAAGAGGCAAACACAAGTGACGCACTAACACTTGTCCCGTAAAGTTCTTCTCTAAACACGACTCTCAAACTCTCACGACCCAAATTCCATTCTAGGTTGCGATGGCGCCCAACACCGAAGTTAGGCAAGCCAACACTATTTATCAAGTGAGTTCCATTTTATTTTATTAAAAATCTTTCCAACAATATCTTAATTGGAATTACTAAGCATATAAAAATGGAAAATGACGAAGGCAATTTAGATTGCGATGATCAGAAGGAGTCAAGTTTAAATAATTACATCCCCCAAAAAAATAGTCCACCAATGTGTGTGCGAGGAACTAGTGTCACAAGTATATGGGCATCTAGTAGAATGAACAAAAGTATACATCTACTCTACTATCTGAAATAGAATAGACAGAATAAGCAAAAGAAAAGACTATAACGCGCTGCTGAACGGCATCAGGATAAACAACTCACCGTGGAATCTCTGCCTCAATATCAAGAACGCGCTTCGGACTGGTAACCAGATGCACCTGCCTCAGAACCTTTACAATTAAGTACAGAAGTGTAGCATGAGTACATAAACATTATGTACCCAGTAAGTATCCAGTCTAATCTCGAAGAAGTAGTAACGAGGGGTCGACTTGACACTTACTAGGGCCAAACAATATACTTAAGCATGTATATCATGTCTAAATAGCAGAAAATAACAAGATTTTCCATAATTATAAATATACATAAATTCTTATCATTTTAGTTGGTAATTTGTGTTCTAAAGCGTTTTAAACAATTCAAGTCACAGTAGTGCCAAACAAATAGCATGAGCAGATAGTGTCGTGGGCGTACGGCCCAATCCAACATAATAATAAAATGTGCACTGCCGGGGGGGGGGGGGCGAAATNATTAAGAAAAATGAAGTTTAAATTATTTAGAAATTCATTTACTAATTTGATATGATTTAAGCAATTTAAATTGTCAATAAGGTTACAAATATTTCAAGTATAGCATGCTTCGGGTCCTAGATTACCCGGACTTAAGCACACTAGTAGCTACGTACGGACTCTTGTTACCTCATGCGTATGTAGCCCCCCCCAAATAGTAACACATAACTAATCATTTCACCTATGGGGACAATTCCCTCTTACAAGGTTAGAAAAGAGACTTACATCGTTTTGAGCCTACTTCCAACTCAAGAATGCTCTCAAACCCTCAAACCGGAGCCGCACAATCCGAAACTATTCAAATAGCGTAAAACCAATCATTATAGGCTTACAAGTTCATATTCTAGCTATTAAAGTGATTGTCCAACCCCAAAGGCAAGATTCCCAAAATTCACCTCCGGGTCCACGTGCTCGGATTCCGGAAATTCTTAAGGGAAGTTGTTACCCATAACCTTAGGATCAATAATATATGATTTTTACTAGATTCCATAACTAATGTCGTGGTTAAATCCTATTTTTATCAAACCCTAGGTTTTACTCTAAACCCATATTTTTCACTAATATTTATGTGTTAATCCACCCAAAACCAAGTATTAAACTCACATTAAGTAGGAATAACTTACCTCACAGTGCTAAGTTGAAATCCCTTCTTCGGTAGCTCTTAAATCGCCCAAGGATGAAATAAATGACCTCAAATATGCCTAAGTCCCGTTTTTAAAATAACCTTACTACCTCCAGTCCTTTCGCACCTGCGGCGTGGACCTCACCTGCGGCCTCGCCTATGCGGAAAGAAGAAGGGCTGGCAAGGATCGCACCTGCAAAAGGGTGACCGCACCTGCGCACTGCTTCTGCGGAAAAGGACCGCATCTGTGGAACCTGGGCATCCGATCTATGGCCGCATCTGCGAGGGGTCGACCGCTTCTGCGGTCTCACACCTGCGGTTGGCCAACCGCAGGTGCAGTCGCACCAGAACTGGTGCACCAGCAACTCATTTTGAGCTTGGACTCGCCTCGCCTCGCGCGACGTCCGAGTGGCATCCGGGCCCCATCCAAACATACCAACAAGTTCTAAATCATAAAATGAGCTTGCTCGAACCTTCGGAACACCCGAAACAACATCAAAACTAAAAATCACACCCTAAAACCAATTAAATCAAACTTATGAACTTTGAGTTCTTAAATCTACTTCTAACACGCCGAAATGTACTTATACTACTCGGAATGATACCAAATTTCGCGTGCAAGTCTTAAATGACCTTACAGAACTATTGCTAGTCTCAAAATTCCATTTGGACCTCGATATCATCAAAACACGTTCCAAACCTCAATTATAGAACAAGAATCTTATTTCGCTATTTGGTGTCGAAACGCTCCCGGGTCATCCAAAACCCATTCCGAACATACGACCCAAGTACGAAATCATCATACGAACCTATTGGAACCTTCAAATCTCGATTCCGATGTCGTTTACTCAAAATATTGACCGAAGTCAAACTTGACCTTTTAGGCCAACCTTAATGAACCAAGTGTTCCAATTTCAACCCAAACTCTTACAAATCCCGAACCAACTATCCCCTCAAGTTGTAAATAAATAAAAGTAAATATGGGAAGTATTATTTAGCGGTACGGGGTTCTAGGAAGCAAAACAACCGGTCGGGTCGTTACACAAACTTTATGGCCACATTGTGGATGCTACTGAATGAGAAGGAAGGATCCAAAATTTATAGAAGTCCGCACATTTTCCTACAAGAAAATGGGAGATTTATAATTATTAGTAATATTAATCTTGTTAATGCAAAGCTAAAGATTTCTTTTGGGGTCCCTTTTCTTTTTTTACTTCTCTGTCTTTTGTGAAAGACAAAGTGTCCCTCATTGGTGGTCGAAAGTCTTTTCCTTCTCTTTATATTAATTGGTATTTGTTGGTCTTGTAAAGAGATAGTAAAAGGGAGTGGTTTTGCGCACATGAGAAATTGGTCCTGAAGGAAAAACAAGTCGATTTCCCACCACCCCTTTCCCCGCGCGCGCGAGATATACGTGAGGCCTATTCCAAATCTGGTTTTGCTTAGATTATTTCTTCATTTTTTAGCTTACCAGAATATGTCCAGATTCATTCTCTTTTGAATTGAATTTTGTAATGTTCCATTTATTTCTTTGAAACTGCCATGCTTTAATTTTGTAACAGCTGTGTTTTAATTTTATAACAGCTCCATTTTAATTTTTGTAACAACTACAGATTAATTCCTTCCTCTGTAACTGTCCAACAACTTTTCCAATAAAAATACAATCTTCTTTGAGAATTATCGAACACACAAAACACACCTAAACTTCTAACCACGTGCGCACGTGTTTGGAGGTGCTGTGGAACCTTAGGGAGCGACCGGTCTTAACGATTTGCTCCCAATCGGGCCGAAATCGCTTTCAAGGCAGTGGCTTGCCACGACACAGTATGTTTGATAAGTTGTTCTTGTTTACTTCTTGTTCTTAGTCAATATTATCTACTCATTTTTCTTACAATTTGAAAGCGACTCTCGCCATATAATATTGACTAATGGCTACCACTTTGAACAAAACGCTTCCTGATCTGTCAAAGCATGAAACTTTAGATGGAAATAATTATAAGCGTTGGTCCCAGAAACTTTTAATTTTCTTTGAATAGTTAGAATTTGATTATGTTTTGTTTAATGAACCACATGCTGATGTTCTTGTTGATAGTTCTAATGATGCTACTACTGTTGTTGCTGATGATGCTGCAAAGAAGAAATTTGAAAAGGATAACAAAACTGTTTGAGGGAATTTGCTTAATCATATGACTAACCCTCTCTTTGATTTGTTTATAACTTATAAATCTGCTAAAGTCATATGGGATAGCTTGGGGAAGAAATATGGTGCAGATGACACATGAAAAAAGAAGTATGTGATTGGAAAGTGGATCAATTTTCAGATGGTTGATGATAAGCCAATCATGGAGTAAGTTCACGAGTATGAGAACTTGACTAGTGATGTTTTGAATGAAGGCATTGAGATGTGTGAGATTCTTCAGGCTAATGTTCTGCTTGAAAAGTTTCTACTTTTTTGGAGTGATTACAAGAATCAACTGAAACAAAAGAAGAAAACCTAACTCTTCAAGAACTGATCAGTCACATGAGGACTGAGGAATCAAACCATCTCAAAGATGAGGAGTCTGAACGGCTTAAGGATAAGATGAAATCTTTCTCTATTAATTCTCATAAAGCTAACCTTGTGGAATCTTCTAGTACTTTTGTGAAAGACATGTTTAAAGGAAAATAGAAGAAATTCCAGAAGAAAGAACATGTGATGAAGAAGAAGAATTACTTCAATAAGCCGGAGGGCCATATTCAAAATTCGAAAGGACCTTGCTATGTCGGCGGCAAAATTGGTAACAAGGCTTTTCAGTGCAATCAGAGACAATGACAAAGCTCAAAGAATAGAGGAAAAGCTCCAGTCCAAGCTAACATTACTGAGGGTGATGATGTCATTGCTAATGTGGTCGTTGAGGAGAACATGGTGGCTAACAAGACTGATTGGATATTGGACACCGGCGCTTCAAGGCACATTTGCGCCAACAAGGAGCTGTTTCACGAATTTGAGGAATCTGCTGATGGCGAGTGTGTCTACATGGGTAAATCCACTACAGCTGGAGTTATGGGTGAAGGAAAAATTCTCCTTAAGTTAACTTCAGGAAAAACCTTAGCTTTGAACAATGTTCTGTATGTACCCTCCCTTCGTAGAAACTTAGTTTCTGGTGCGCTTCTCGACAAAACAGGTCGTAAACTTATTTTTGAATTGGATAAAGTTGTTATTTCTCGTGGGGAAGACTTCGTTGGAAAATGTTATCTTAGTAAGGGTTTATTTGTACTAAACATCGCTCAAGATATTATTAATAATGCTAGTACTTTCAATTCTGCTTATATTGCTGAGTCTATTGATTTGTGGCATGGTAGACTAGGTCATGTTAATATTGCTTCTATTAAAAGAATTAGAAAAATGGAATTAATTCCTGTATTTAATGTTGATAATTTTTCTAAGTGTCCTGTTTGTGTAGAAGCAAAACATACCAAAAAGCTTTTTAAGAATGTAACTAGTAGAAAGACAGAATTGCTTAAACTAGTGCATCCAGACTTAGCAGATTTCAAGAACACTATTAGTAAGGGTGGAAAGAAATACATCACCTTTGTAGATGAATTTTCTAGATACACTAAGGTATATCTTCTTAAGTCAAAAGATGAGGATGAAAGCATGATTTTGAAATACAAGGCAGAAGTAGAGAATCAATTAGACAGAAAAATCAAGAGACTTAGGTCTGACAAGGGTGATGAATATAGTACTAATACTCTAGAAGAATTTCATGAGAAAAATGGTATTATACATGAGGTTAGTGCTCCCTATACTCTCCAACAAAATGGTGTAGCTGAACGAAAAAATAGAACTCTTAAGGAAATGATAAATTCTATGCTTTTGAGTTCAGGTTTATCTGATAATATGTGGGAGCAAGTTGTTTTATCTGCATGCTATGTTCTTAATAAAGTCCCTCATAAGAAGTTATATAAAATCTCGTATGAGTTATCAAAAAGGGTTTGCCCCTAACTTGAAAATTCTGAAAGTAGGGTGTTTGGCTAAAGTTGGTCTACCTGAATTTAAACAAGTAACTGTTGGACCCAAGACTTTTGATGCTAATTTCATTGGTTATGCTCAAAATAGTATTGCATATAGATTTATGTCTTTGAATGATAGTTCTATTTGTTAATCTAGAGATGCAGAATTTTTTGAGCATGTTTTCCATTGAAAAATAATGTGCCTAGTGATGTGACTTAATAATGCTTCTACATCTATGTCAGTTAATTCTCATATTGTTCCTTCTTCTAGTGTTACTTCTAATGAGCATGAAAATGAACTTAGAAGGAGTAAGAGGCGTAGAATTGAAAGTAGCTTTGGTCCTGACTTTATCACTACTTTCTTGACTAAAAATATTGCTCGTGATGTTTTGAATGATGAATTAGTGTCTATCTATTTAATACAAGAAGACCCTAAGACTTTTAACGAAGCAATAAGGTCAATAGATGCTAGTTTTTGGAAAGAGGCCATTAAAAGTGAATTAGACTCTATAGTTTCTAATCACACTTAGGACTTATCTGATTTGCCTAAAGGTTGTAAACCCATAAGTAGCAAGTGGATATTTAAGAAAAAATTGTGACCTGATGGTACAATTGATAAATATAAGGCTAGACTTGTTATTAGGGGTTTTAACCAAAAGAAAGACATTTATTACTTTGACACTTATTCTCCTGTGACTAAGATAGTGACTATTAGAACTCTTGTTGTTTTAGCCGCTATTCATAATTTAGTGATACATCAAATGGATGTTAAAATGACTTTCCTAAACAGTGATTTAGAAGAAGAGATCTATATGTCTCAACCTGAGGGATTTGTGATCCAAGGACATCAAAATAAGGTATGCAAATTTAGATAGTCTGTGTATGGTCTAAAGCACGCACCTAAGCAATGGTATGGAAAGTTTAATAGTACATTAGTGAGTTATGATTTTGTTGTTAATGCCTCTGATACTTGTGTTTATTCCAAGATGATAGGATCAGATTGTGTTATTATATGTCTGTATGTGGATAACATGTTAATCTTTGGCCCTAATGTGAATGTTGTTTATAAGACTAAGAATTTTTTATCGTCTAAATTTGAAATGAAAGATCTTGGAGAAACAGATGTGATTTTAGGGATTAAAATCAAAAGAACTTCTAGTGGTTTTTCATTATCTCAGTCTCATTATATTGAGAAAATATTGAAAAGGTTTAATTATTTTGATGTAGCACCTATGAGAACTCCTTATGATCCTAGCATACATTTGAGAAAGAATAAGGAATCTAGTGTTTCTCAAATTGAATATGCTAAGATAATTGGTGGTGTAATGTTTCTCATGAATTATACACGACCTGATATTGCTTATGCTGTTAGTAGATTGAATAGATATACTCATGTAATGACCCGGCCTGTCGTTCTGAGAGTAATAGCCCCGTTCCCCCATTTATGCTTATTTATTTATTGTTCAGCTGTGTTGAGTTGTATCTAGTTGGTAGGCTTGGGTCCGGAGTAGTCAGAGTCAAATGAGACACTTAGTCTCTTAGTTAGAAAGCTAAGTTAGAAAAGTCAACCAGAAGTTGACTTATGAGTAAACAAACTCTGATTTGGATTTTCATGATTCGATTAGCTTCGTTGGGTGATTTTATACTATGGAGTGTTTCCGGAATATAATTTGGAGGTCCGTGGTAGAATTAGGCTTGAATTGGCGAAAGTTAGAAATTTGGCGATTTTGGTCGGCATTGGAAAAATTAGGTATCAGGGTCGGAATGGAATTCCGGAAGTTGGAGTAGGTTTGAGTGTCATTTGTGACGTGTGTGAAAATTCTGAGGTCATTCGGACGTGGTTTGATAGGTTTCGGCGTCGTTGGAGAATTTTGGAAGTTTAGAAGTTCTTAGGCTTGAATCCGATGTTGATTCGGTGTTTTGGTGTTATTTTGGGTGTTTCGAAGGTTCTACTAGGTTTGAGTAATGATATATGACTTGTTAGAATTATTGGTTGAGGTCTCGAGGGCCTTGGGTGAGTTTCAGATAGGTTTGGGTTGTGTTGCGCTCATTTTTCTTACGCCGTTACTTCAAGCATAAATGATATCATATTGAATAAATGAGTTCCGAATTATTTTTTGATTGAAGAATTAGATCTGTATCGTAATTACGAACCTATAGCAAAAAGAATCATCGAATTTGGACATCGTATAAGGATTTTATAATCATTTTACTAAGAATTAGGCGTATTTAAAAATCAGCACTATTTGCAAATATTGAAACCAACATATCTCCTTCATTATAAGGTCAAATTGAGTGATTCAAAAGCCTAAATTGACTAGAATTTCACAAGGAATCCATTGGAGGCATAAAAAGCGAGTTTCAGGATTGTTTTTACAAGAAACGAGGCAGAATAGCTGGCAAAAAATAATATATAAAACAAGGGTTTGTTCAATTGGTCATATTTATGAGTTGGGGAGGTCGGATTTGGCAAATTTTGGAGGCGATTTTCACCATATGGATTGGGTATGTGTTCTCTAATCGATTTTGGTTATATTTCATGAATCCATCTTCATTTTTGGGATTTGATTGATGATTTCAAAGTGAAATTGAGGGAGTTAGGGCTTGAGTTTTGGAGAGTTTTAAGTAGGGATTTGAGGGACCAAACGGAGTCCGATTTTGATAAATTTTATATGGTTAGACTAGGGAGAGGACGAGGGTTTTGATTATTCCATTGTTGATTGATTTCCAGACATGGACCCAGGGGGTCGGGTTTTGGCCGGTTTCAGATTTTTGGCCTATTTTTGTAATTTTATTGTGGAATTCGATTCTCTAGCCATGTTGATAATATCATTCTGATTATGGTTAGATTCGGAGATTTTGGAGACCGAGTCGAGGGACAAGGACATCCCGGAATAGGATTTTACGCGGTTAAGGTAAGTAACAGTTTTAACTCTGGCCTTGAGGGTATAAACCCGGAGAAATTGATATCTTGTGATTGTTTTTAGGTGATACCCACGCTAGGTGACGGGTGTGTGGGTGTATACCTCGAGGGATTGAGACTTGGTCCGTCCTGTGAGGCTGTGAGGCCTAATAGCCATTATCTGTGTCTATGCATTTACTTGTTGTTGAACTTGTCTACCTTCATGTTAGAGATCATGCTCAGGCATTATTCATGCTCACATTATTTGTACTCAGTCATAGAAATTATTGTACATGTTTACCTCGGTCTCTATTATTTTGCTGATATGCTATGATATATGATGTGGGTTGTGTCCCCTTATTTGTTGGTGATGGTGAGGCTAGAGAGGTACGTGACTGAGTGAGGCCGAGGGCCTGGTTGTGAGGATATTGATACCATAGCGCGTGAGTTGACCGTGGTGATCCAGGTATTGATACCATAGCGCATGAGTTGTCCGCATAGCACGTGAGTTGACTGTGCGGATCCAGGTATTGATATTATGGCACGTGAGTTGTCCGTGCAACACGTGAATTGTCCGTGCTTAGCGCTTGGGCTTTAAGAGCCCCTCCAGAGTCTTTACAAACCCCCAGTGAGCGCAGAGTGTTGAGTGTATTGAGTGTTGAGTACTGAGTGCTAAGTTCGAGTGATGAGTGATGGAGTGACACTGCTGTGAGGTTGTACTTACTTTTGCGATTGCTGCATTTATCTGTTAAATTTCTTTGTGGCATTTACTGAGTTATGGAATTTACCTGTTTATTCCTGTTATTTTAAATTGTGGAAATAAGTAATTGGACTGTTTTGCTTAGCTCGTCACTACTGCTTAGTTCCTTAGTTATTTCTGTTACTACTGAGTCAGTTGTACTCATACTACACCCTGCACTTTACGTGCAGATCCAGGGGAGTTAGAGGGCAACGATCGTTGAGTTCAGGCCGACTATCTTTGGAGATTGCAAGGTAGCTTCCAACGTCTGCAGGACCTTTTTACTCTTTTTATCATCTATTTCTTCTCTTGGACAGTTAGACAGTTTATATATCTTAGTTCATAGATTTAGACGCTCGTGACTTGGTGACACCCTGATGTTTGGGATTCGTTTACGTATTTTATATTATTTATATTTAGAGTTGGTTTAGTTTATCAGGAATTAAATTATTGGAAATGTTTTATTAAATTATTATAATCAAAGTGGTAATATTTTGGGAAATAGGCTTGCCTTGTAACACGATAGGCGTCATCACGACCATGGTTAGATTTTGGGCCGTGACAACTCACAACCCAAGAAGTGAACACTGGAATGTTCTTCATCGTTTGCTAAGGTATTTGAGAGGTACTATGGATTTGTGTTTGCATTTTAGTAAATTTCATGTTGTTTTAGAAGGTTTTTGTGATGTAAACTGGGTTATTGACAATGATGAAGTTAGCTCCACTAGTGGCTTTGTGTTTACTTTGGGTGTAGGTTCTATTTCATGGAAGTCTTCAAAACAGACTTGTATAGCACGATCTACTATGGAGTCTGAATTCACTGCTCTTGAGTTGGCTGGGCAAGAAGCGGAGTGATTGAGAAACTTATTGGCAAACGTGCCTTTATGGGGAAGACAAGCTTCACCAGTTTCTCTACATTGTGACTCATAGGCAGCAATTAGAATTGCCAAAAATAGTGTGTACAATAGAAAAATAAGACATATCCGCATTAGACATGGTGCGGTAAAACAATTATTGAAACATGATGTTATTTCCTTGAAATATGTAAGATCCGAAAGATATTTGGTGGATCCTTTAACCAAGTGTTTGGCAAGGAGAGTTATTCTTGAAACGTCGTGGGGTATGGGACTAAAGCCCATGGATTAAGGAAGTATGGTGGATACCCATTTGTGGCCAAACGAAGCCATATGAGACCTCAATATGAACTACATTTCCTATCTCTATGGCATGTGGCAGTGCTTTATAAGGTTGAGCTTTTTTTGCTCTTAATGATTCCATAGCCTTGAGGTGGTCTATGTGTAGATAGACTTGACGGAATCACCTACGTGAGTGTAAAGGTGTGATCGCCTTTTATGAAAGACTTGAGATGTCTTTCTAGAGCATTCATGAGACCCAAGGTATGTGCATGACCATAAAAGCACTTTGTTAGTATTGCGAAGCTTGCATAAAATTAAGGATATAGTATGTGTTGTGGTGGTCTCAACTAATGTTCATTCAGTTCAAGAGTACTTCACTTTGTGGATGTTATTTTTTGCCTCATTTCACTACGTGTCAATTCAAATCGAAAGATATTGATACTTAAGTACATGTTCCTTCTTTTGCCCAGAATTGTTCTTATTCTATTTTTGTCTTTGCATTAGTGGGGGATTATTGGTAATATTAATCTTGTTAATGCAAAGCCAAAGATTTCTTTCGGGTCCCTTTTCTTTCTTTACTTCTTTGTCTTTTGTAAAAGACAACGTGTCCCTCATTGGTGGTGGAAAGTCTTTTCCTTCTCTTCATATTGATGTAATGACCCGGTAGGTCGTTTTGAGAGTTAGCACCCCCAATTCCCTAATAACTGCTTTCCCCATGTCTATTTCTGTTTTTGGGACTTATTGAAACATTGAGTGGTGAAATTCGGAGAGTTTTTGGACACATAGTCCTTATATGTGAGTTTAAGCTTTAGAAATTGGATCGTAGTTGGAACTGTGGGAAGAAGGGTCCGGAATGGGATTCCGTCGACTCCATTAGATCCGTGGGGTGATTTCGGAGTTAGGAGCGTGTCCGGAATGTGTTTTCGAGGTCTATAGTAGATTTAGGATTGAAATGGCGAAGGTTAGAATTTTGGCGATTCGGCCGATAGGTGAAATTTTGATATCGGGATCGGAACGGAATTTCGAGAGTGGTTGTTGGTCCGTTGTATCATTTGTTACCTGTGTGCAAAATTTGAGGTCATTCGGACTAGTTTTGATGTGTTTCGGCATTAGTTGTAGATTTTGGAAATTTCATAAGTTCTTAGGCTTGAATCCATGTATAATTGGTGATTTTGGTGTTATTTGATGTGTTTTGGAGGCTCGACTAAGTTTGGATAAGGTATTAGGACTGGTTGGTAAGTTTGGTGGAGGTCCCAGGGGCCTCAAGGATGTTTCGGATGCTCAACGGGTGATTTTGGAACTTGGAAAAACAGTTGAACCATTTCTGGTTCTGGTGTCTTGCACCTGCGATGGATTTTCCGCAGGCGCGGAAGAAGGGCTTGCTGGTGTGGACTTGGTCAAGTCAATCAGTCTCGCAGGTGCGGTTGAGATTCCGTAGGTGCGGAGCCGCAGATGCGGCCAATTGACCGCAGGTGCGGCCCCGGGCCTTTTAGTGGGTTTTCGCACCTCCGATGGAATTTCCGCAGGTGCGGGACCGCATGTGCGGTCCAAGGGGCACATGTGCGAAAATTGATGGGCAGTTTATATCAAATTCAAGGGCTTTAATTTCATAACTTCTAAAAATCATTTGGAGCTCGGGTGTAGGCGATTTGGAGTTAGTTTTGAGGAAAAGCTTCATAGGTAACAATTCCTAACCCCATTCCCTTTGTATGTCATTAATTTATAGCAATTTCTTCCATGCAATCAAGGGATTTAGGTGAAAAATCATGACAATGGGAAGAAGTTTCCCCAATTAGGAAATCCAAAAATTTAATAGGATTTTGTCGTCGGTTTTCGATGATTCTGATTCGAGTGAGTTCGTGAGTGAATGGGTGTTCTAAATTTGTAAATTTCACTCGTTTCCGAGACGTGGGCATGGGGGACCTTTTGGGCAATTTTCCTAATTTCGCGTATTAGCTTCGAACGTATTAGCTATTTTGATTCCTTAAAGTGATATTTACATTATGCAATCAAATTGAATATATTGGGGCCATTCGGAGTCGGATACTCGTGGCAAGAGCGTGGTTTTGAGTTGAGTAGCGCAGTCGAGGTAAATGGCTTGCCTAACTCTATGTTGGGGACTTCCCCTAGGCTATTTTAATACTGTTCTATGTTGTTGTGACGACGTGTGCGTGAGGTGACGAGTACGTACACGGGCCATTGTTGCTAAAACTCCATTTTTCCCTCAATGACTTAAATCATTTCACTCCTATTTCACTGATTCATGTATCGACTATGTAGTTTAGATTAGGAAATAACATGCCTACCTGTTTTACTTGAATATCTCCCTAGTTATTACTGTGTACCATGTTTTAGGTAGTTTTATCCATATTTTGCCTATGATTTTTCCTGAACTGTTTTAAATAAAAATTGTATTCGGTATTTGTACTGCATTGCATATTTAAATTGGGACTATAGACGAGATTTTGGGAGCTTTCCCATGTACTGCATAACATATTTAAATTGGGACTACAGACGAGATTCCGAGAGCTTTCCCCCTGTACTGCATAGCATATTTAAATTGGGACTACGGACGAGATTCCGGGAGCTTTCCCCTTGTACTGCATTGCATACGTGTTACTGTGATATATGTTGTGCTGAGCCGAGGGCTCCCTGTTATTATTTTCTTTTAGCTCATTGTACCCACTGATTTGCCTTAGCTTATTATATCTCTCTGTTCATATTTCAATATTGTTTTACTATAAAAATCCAGTATAGCCTTAACCTAAACCCGTCACTACTCGACCGGGTTTAGGCTTGGCACTTACTGGGTACCAAATCGTGGTGTAATCATGCCCTTTCCTGCACATGTTTTTCGTGTGCAGATCCAGGTACCAACGCTCAGTTTCGTGGCTACGGGTCCGAGCAGCAGCTTCTAGGAGACCAAAAGGTAATTCTTCCCCGTCCGCAGAGTCCTTCGAGTCACCTTCCACTCCAGACTTAGATAGATTTTCATGTTATTACGTTGTATAGAGCTATTTTGAGACAGATCTTGTGACTAAAGTGATATTTCGGGTTTTCGAAAAGTTGTATTTTGTATGTGCCAAGTGGCGATGTTTCATTGTAGACTTACTTATTTCGTCTTTATTTTTATTGCTTTTATTTAATATGGATTTACGCAATTAGTCTTACCCAGTCATAGAGACTAAGTTCCATCACGATGCCTTCGGAAGGGAAATCGGGTCGTGACAAGTTGGTATCAGAGCATCTAGGTTCATAGGATTCACAAGTCACAAGCCGGTTTATTAGAGTCTTGCGGATCGGTGCGGAGACGTCCGTATCTATCTCTGGGAGGCTATGTAACTGTTAAAAACAATCATATTTCTTTGATTTCCTTATAGTACGAGTTATTGACATCAAAAATCCTAAAATTCTATTCTATTCTTTCCCATAGATGATGAAAACCCATACTGGGAGGACCGACGACCAGGCACTCGCGACCCCTGCCGAAGACACCAGAGGTCGGGGCCGGGGTAGAGGACGACCACGCGGTGCAGCCCGAGCAGTGGCAGAGGAGCCTATGGTAGCCCCAGCTAGAGAGCCAGCACAGGAGGTCCCTATTGCTGCTCCAGCCTTGTACGAGACTTTCGCTCAGTTCAGGAGCATGTTCAGCACTCTAGCGCAGGCTGGACTATTTCCGATAGCTCCCATTACATCTCAGGCCGGGGGGGCACAAACTCCCGCAGCCCAAACTCCTGAGCAGAGGGGCCAGGTTGATCAGTCCCTAGAGTATATTCCTATGTCCCCAGCGGCTCCAGTTCAGCATGATGCTAGGGCAGCGGCTTCTGAGGCCGAGCAGCTCAGACTTGAGAGGTACAAGAAGTACCACCCACCTCCTTTCAGCGGACTAGCTTCAGATGACGCTTTGGGATTTCTTGAGGATTTTCATCGTATTCTCCGCACTATGGGAATTGTGGAGACCAGTGGGGTTTCTTTTACCGCTTTCCAGCTGAGGGGAGCGGCATATCAGTGATAGCAGGCCTATGAGATGAGTAGTCCAGACGAGGCAACCTCACTCACTTGGACTCAGTTTTCAGAGATGTTTTTGCGAGAGTATGTCCCTCAAAGCCTCAGGGATACATGGAGCACGAGTTTGAGCAGCTGTGCCAGGGTACTATGACTGTGTTGGAGTATGCAGTCCGTTTCAATGAGTTAGCTCAGCATGCACCTGCCTTGGTTGCCACAATCAGAGAGCGGGTTCACCGCTTCATTGAGGGACTCCATCCTAGTATTCAGACCAGTATGGCCAAAGAGTTGGAAATGGATATCACTTACCAGCAGGTAGTGAGTATTTCCAAGAGAGTAGAGGGCATGTTCGCCCGGGAAAGAGAGGAGAGGGAGGCCAAGAGGTCTCGAGAGACTGGCCATCTTTCAGGAGCTCGTGCACCAGCATCACATCACGGTAGGGGCTCTGTGGTTCACGCTGTTCATTCATCCCTTCCAGCAGCCAGCGGTATTCCAGCTCCTCCTAGACCTCAGGAGTTCTATTATGCATCGCCAGTATCCAACATGCCTCCAGTTCAAGGGTTTTCGGCCAGTCCAGCAGGCCAGTTCCTATTCAGTCTCAGCCGCAGTGTCCTTCGAGGGGTTGTTTTGAGTGCGGTGACACTCGTCACTTGATTAGAGATTGCCCTAGGGCCAGGAGGGGTGCGCCTCCACATTCTTATCAGCCTCCACGTGCTCCGCCGGGTCCTCCGTCTATTCTTCTAGCCCCAACTTCCACTCCACCTCCTTTGCCAGCTCGAGGTGGGGGTCGGGGAGGTATAGGTCGCCCTAGAGGGGGATGCCAGGCCAGATACTATGCCCTTCCAGCCCGTTCCGAGGTTGTTCCTTCAGACTCAGTCGTCACAGGTATTGTCCATGTCTGCCATAGGGATGCATTAGTATTATTTGATCCAGGATCTATGTATTCATATGTGTCCTCTTATTTTTCTCCACATTTGGGGATATCTCGGGATTCTTTGAGTTCCACTGTCTATGTATGTACTCCAGTGGGAGACTCTCTTGTTGTGGACCGCGTATATCGGTCATGTTTGATTTCTCTTAGTGGTTTTGAGACCAGGACTGATTTATTATTAATCATCATGGTAGATTTCAATGTTATCTTGGGCATGGACTAGTTGTCGCCCCATTATGCTATTCTTGATTGTCACGCTAAGACCGTGACGCTGGCTATGCCAAGCTTGCCGAGATTAGAGTGGAGAGGTACCTTAGAGTATACTCCCCACAGGGTTATTTCATTTCTTAAGGCTCAGGGGATGGTTGAGAAGGGGTGTGATGCGTACTTGGCCTATGTGAGAGATGTCAGTGTTGATACTCCTCCAGTTGAGTCAGTTCCAGTAGTAAGGGACTTTCCTGATGTATTCCCAGCCGATCTTTCGGGTATGCCACGCGATAGAGATATTGATTTGTTGCCGGGCACTCAGCCCATTTCTATCCCTCATTATCGTATGGCTCCTCCTAAGTTGAAGGAGCAGTTACAGGAGTTGATTGATAAGGCTTTAATCAGACCCACCGTATCACCTTGGGGTGCTCCAGTATTATTTGTGAAGAAAAAAGATGGTTCTATGCGTATGTGTATTGATTATCAGCAGTTGAACAAGGTCACTGTGAAGAACAAGTATCCTTTGCCTTGCATTGATGATTATTCGACCAGCAACAGGGTTCTAGGGTATTCTCCAAGATTGACTAGCTGGATATCATCAGTTGAAGATTCAGAAGCCGGATATCCCGAAGACTGCCTTCGGGACCAAATATGGCCACTATCAGTTTCTTGTTATGTCATTTGGACTGACCAATGCCCCAACAACTTTTATGCATTTGATGCACAATGTGTTCTGACCTTATCTTGATTCCTTCGTCATTGTGTTTATTAATGACATCTTGGTGTATTCCCGCTCACGGGAAGATCATGAGCATCATTTGAGGACTGTGCGTCAGACTTTGAGGGAGAAAAGATTGTATGCTAAATTCTCTAAATGTGAATTATGGCTTGACTCGGTGGCATTCTTGGGCCACATAGTGTCTTGGGATGGGATAAAGGTAGATCCTAAGAAGGTGGAGGCGGTGTAGAGCTGGCCTAGACCGTCATCAGCTACGGAGATCCGCAGTTTCCTTAGTTTGGCTGGGTACTATCGTCGTTTTGTGGAGGGATTTTCATCCATTGCAGCACCGATGACCAGGTTGACTCAAAAGGGTGCTCCGTTTAGGTGGACTGAGGAGTGTGAGGAGAGATTTCAGAAGATCAAGACAACCTTGACTTCAGCTCCAGTGTTGGTATTACCTACGGGTTCAAGGTCATATACCGTCTATTGTGATGCTTCGAGGATTGGCCTCGGAGTGGTGTTGATGCAGGACGACAGGGTGATTGTCTACGCATCCAGACAGTTGAAGGTGCATGAGAAGAACTATCCAGTTCATGATCTCGAGTTGGCAGCTATTGTTCACGCCCTGAAGATATGGCGTCATTATTTATACGGTGTTCCCTATGAGATTTTCACCGATCACCGGAGTTTGCAGCACATATTCAAGCAGAAGGACCTCAATTTGTGCCAGCGAAGATGGTTGGAGTTGCTAAAGGTCTATGACATCACTATATTATACCACCCGGGGAAGGCCAATGTGGTGGCCGACGCCTTGAGTCACCGGGCGGAGAGTTTGGCATATCTTCCGGCAGTTGAGAGGCCCTTAGCCTTAGATATTCAGTCCTTAGCCAGTCAGTTCGTGAGGTTGAATATTTTAGAGCCTTTCCGGGTTTTAGGTTGTGTGGTGGCTCGGTCTTCTCTTTATGATCGTATTCGAGAGCGCCAATATGATGATCCCCACCTTCTAGTTATTCAGGACAGAGTTCGGCGAGGTGACGCCAGGGACGTGACTATAGGAGATGACGATGTGATGAGGATGCAGGGTCGAATCTGTGTGCCCAATGTGGATGGGCTTCGGGAGTTGATTCTTGATGAGGCCCATAGCTCGCGGTATTCCATTCATCCGAGTACCGCGAAGATGTACCAGGATATAAGACAACACTATTGGTGGAGAAGGATGAAGAAGGATATAGTGGAGTTTGTGGCCAAGTGTCTCAACTGTCAGCAAGTCAAATATGAGCATCATAGATTGCACGGGTTACTTCAGCAGATTGAGCTTCCAGAGTAGAAGTGAGAGTGGATCACCATGGACTTCGTGGTTGGAATTCCTCGGAATTTGAAGAAGTTCGATGCTATTTGGGTGATTGTGGATCGGCTGACTAAGTTAGCCCATTTCATTCCTGTGTTGACTACATACTCCTCCGAGAGGTTGGCGGAGATTTATATCAGGGATATTGTTCGCCTCCACGGTATCCCAGTATTTATCATATCAGACAGAGGTAAACAATTCACTTCACAGTTCTAGAGAGCCGTTCAGCAGGAGCTAGGCACCAGGGTAGAGTTGAGTACATCTTTTCACCCTCAGACGGAACGAGCAGTCCGAGCGCACAATTTAGATTCTTGAGGATATGCTCTGTGCCTGTGTGATGGAGTTTGGAGGGTCATGGGACCGATACTTTCCACTTGCAGAGTTTGCTTAAAATAATAACTACCAGTCCAGCATTCAGATGGCGTCATATCAGGCTTTGTATGGTAGATGGTGCCGGTCCCCAATGTGATGGTTTCAGCCAAGCGAGGCCCGATTGTTGGGTACATATTTGGTCCAGGACGCCCTGGACAAGGTGAAGGTGATTCAGGAGAGACTTCACGCAGCTCAGTCCAGGCAGAAGATTTATGCGTACCAGAAGGTTCGTGATTTGGCATTTATGGCTGGTGATCGGGTTTTGCTTTGGGTATCGCCTATGAAGGGCGTCATGAGGTTCGGGAAGAAGGGTAAGTTGAGTCCGAGATTTATTGGCCCTTTTGAGGTGTTGCGACGTGTTGGGGAGGTTGCTTATGAGCTAGCCCTGCCTCCCAACCTAGCAGGAGTTCATCCGGTATTCCGCGTCTCCATGCTCTGGAAGTATCACGGTGACCCGACTCATGTTTTGGATTTCAGTTCAGTCCAGTTGGACAAGGATTTATAATATGCTGAGGAGCTAGTAGCTATATTGGATAGACAGGTCAGAAAGCTCAGGTCAAATGATATTGCGTCAGTGAAGGTTCAGTGGAGGGGTCAACCAGTCGAGAAGGCGACTTGGGAGACCGAGCAGGGTATGCGCAATCAGTACCCTCATCTTTTCACAGCTTCAAGTATGTCTCTATACTCGTTCGAGGACGAACGATTTTCTTAAGAGGGGGAGAATGTAACGACCAGGTAGGTCATTTTGAGAGTTAGTACCCCAATCCCCTAATAACTGCTTTCCCCATGTCTATTTCTGCTTTTGGGACTTGTTGGAACATTGAGTGGTGAAATTCGGAGAGTTTTTGGACACATAGTCCTTATATGTGAGTTTAAGATTTAGAAATCAGACTGTAGTTGGAACTGTGGGAAGACGGGTCCGGAATGGGATTTCGTCGACTTCGTTAGCTCCGTTGGGTGATTTCGAAGTTAGGAGCGTGTCCGAAATGTGTTTTCGAGGTCTGTAGTAGATTTAGGCTTGAAATGGCGAAGGTTAGAATTTCGGCGATTTCGGCCGATGGGCGAAATTTTGATATGGGGCTCGTAACGGAATTCCGAGAGTGGCTGTAAGTCCGTTGTATCATTTGTGACCTGTGTGCAACATTTGAGGTCATTCAGACTAGTTTTGATGTGTTTCGGCATCGGTTGTAGATTTTGGAAATTTCATAACTTCTTAGGCTTGAATCCATGTATAATTGGTGATTTTGGCGTTATGTGATGTGTTTTGGAGGCTCAACTAAGTTTAGATAAGGTATTAGGACTGGTTGATTAGTTTGGTTGAGGTCTCGATGGCCTCGGGGATGTTTCGAATGCTCAACGGGTGATTTTGGAACTTTGAAAAATAGCTGAACCATTTCTGGTTCTGGTGTCTCGCACTTGCGATAGATTTTCCGCAGGTGCGGAAGAGGGGCTCGCAAGTGCGGACTTGGTCAAGTCAACCAGTCTCGCAGGTGCGGTTGAGATTCCGCAGGTGCGGAGCCGCAAATGAGGCCAATTGACCGCAAGTGCAGCCCCAGGCCTTTTAGTGGGTTTTCGCACCTGCGATGGAATTTATGTAGGTGGGGGACCGCAGGTGCGGAAATCGATGGGCAATTTAAATCAAATTCGAGGGCTTGAATTTCATAACTTCTAAAAATCATTTGGAGCTCGGGTGTAGGCGATTTGGGGTGAGTTTTGAGGAAAATCTTCATAGGTAACAATTCCTAACCCTATTCCCTTTGTATGTCATTAATTTATAGCAATTTCTTCCATGCAATCAAGAGATTTAGGTGAAAAATCATGCAAAATGGGAAGAAGTTTCCCCAATTAGGAAATCCGAGAATTTAATAGGATTTTATCATCAGTTTTCGATGATTCTTGTTCGAGTGAGTTCGTGAGTGAATGGGTGTTCTAAATTTGTAACTTTCACTCATTTTCGAGACGTGGGCCCGGGGAACTTTTTGGGCGATTTTCTAATTTCGCGTATTAGCTTCGAACTTTATTTTGATTCCTTAAAGTGGTATTTACATTATGCAATCGAATTGAATATATTTGGGCCATTCAGAGTCGGATACTCGTGGCAAGAGCGTGGTTTTGAGTTGAGTAGCATAGTCGAGGTAAATGGCTTGCCTAACTCTATGTTGGGGACTTCCCCTAAGCTATTTTAATATTGTTCTATGTTCTTGTGGCGACGTGTGCGTGAGATGACGAGTACATACACGGGCCATTGTTGCTAAAACTCCATTTTTCCCTCAATGACTTTAATCATTTCACTCCTATTTCACTGATTATCGACTATGTAGTTTAGATTAGGAAATAGCATGCCTACCTGTTTTACTTGAATATCTCCCTGGTTATTACTATGTGTACCATGTTTTAGGTAGTTTTATGCATATTTTGCCGATTATTTTTCCTGAACTGTTTTAAATAAAATTTGTATTCGGTGTTTGTACTGCATTGCATATTTAAATTGGGACTACAGACGAGATTCTGGGAGCTTTCCCCCTGTACTGCATGGCATATTTAAATTGGGACTACAGACGAGATTCTGGGAGCTTTCCCCCTGTACTGCATGGCATATTTAAATTGGAACTACGGACTAGATTCCGGGAGCTTTTCCCCTGTATTGCATTGCATATTTAAATTGGGACTACAGACGAGATTCCTGGAGCTTTCCCCCGTACTGCGTTGCATACTTGTTACTGTAATATATGTTGTGCTGAGCCGAGGGCTCCCTGTTATTATTTTCTTTTAGCTCATTGTACCTACTGATTTGTCTTAGCTTATTATATCTCTCTGTTCATATTTTTATACTATTTTACTATAAAAATCTATTAGAGCCTTGACCTGACCTTGTCACTACTCGACTAGGTTAGGCTTGGCACTTACTGGGTATTAAATCGTGGTGTACTCATTCCCTTTACTGCGCATGTTTTTCGTGTGCAGATCCAGGTACCAGCTCTCAGTTTCGTGGCTAGCGGTCCGAGCAGCAGCTTCTAGGAGACCGAAAGGTAATTCTGCCGCGTCCGCAGAGTCCTTCGAGTCACCTTCCACTCCAGACTTAGATAGATTTTCATGTAAATTTCCTTACGTTGCATAGAGCTATTTTGAGACAGAGCTTGTGACTAAAGTGATATTCCGGGTTTTGGGAAAGTTGTATTTTGTATGTGCCAAGTGGCGATGTTTCATTGTAGACTTACTTATTTCGTCTTTATTTTTATTGCTTTTATTTAATATGTGTTTCCGCAATTAGGCTTACCTAGTTGTAGAGACTAGGTGCCGTCATGATGCCTTCGGAGGAAAAATCGGGTCGTGACAATTGAATTGCTCTTTTGTTGGGCTTGTAAAGAGCTAGTAAAAGGGAGTGGTCTCGTGCACATGAGAAATTGGTCCTGAAGGCAAAACTGGTCGATTTGAAACCTCCCCACCCCTCGCGCGCTAAATATACGTGAGGCCTATTCCAAATCTAGTTTTGCTAAAATTATTTCTTCATTTTTTAGCTTACCAGAATATGTCCAAATTCATTCTCTTTTGAATTGAATTTTGTACTGTTCCATTTATTTCTTCGAAACTACCATGCTTTAATTTCTGTAACAATTATGTTAATTCTTGTAACAGTTGTGATTAATTTTGTAACAACTCCATTTTAATTTCTGTAACATCTACAAATTAATTCCTTCATCTGTAACTGTCCAACAACTTTGCCAATAAAAAAACAGTCTTCTTTGAGAATTATCGAACACACAAAACACACCTTCATCTCTCTTCTTCTTCAACCGATATCTGGGCAATTATTTTGTGCAAATTCTAAACTTCCAACCACAAGTGCACGTGTTTGGAGATTGTGGAACCTTTGGGAGCGACCGATCTTTGCACCTAATCGGCCCGAAATCACTTTCAAGGCAGTGGCTTGCCACGACACAGTATTTTTGATAAGTTGTTCTTGTTTCCTTCTTGTTTTATTCAATATTATCTACTCATTTTTCTTACAATAATTTCCTTCTACTAGAAGGAAAACTTAATTATGGTATGTTGTCCTTTCCTTCAAGAGATAGGAAACCAAATATGATAAGAAAATTAGAATAACAGTCTAACATTTTTCCCATGAAAACCTTGAGATGAGGTATATGTGAAGCAACTATCAAATCTTTTATTGCTAATAGAGGAGTCTAGCGACCTTTATGTTGGTTACAACGCTCTCCATAGTCCGTATGGTCTGAAATAGCCTTCTTGAGATCACATAAAAATTCGGCACGTCTCGGAGAAAGCTAACCACTTTGTGTTTCTATTGACATTCTAGTTTGTGTATTTATTTGTTATTAGGCTATGTAGATGATTTAGTCATCAATTCATTTAGGGAATGATCAGGATGCCAATGTTAACTTGAAACAAAACATTTCCATTAGCATTTTGAGATTAATTAAGAATAGACAAGTTATGCTACTTCCTATGTACTGTGGTAGTTCAATTCAGGTTAAGCAATTGCCGTCTCTCAACGATAGTAAGCACTTACATAATTCTTAAAGCAGCAGGGATGAGAAAATGCAGATTCATTGATACCCTAGGATCAAATGTTAAATTTTTTCCATGACCAAAAGGGAGCCTCTTAGTGAACTTTGAAGATATAGAAGATTAGTTGGCAAGTTAAACTATTTCACTAGCTAATATTACTTATGTAGTAGGTATTGCTGGTATATTCTGTGACTCTCCATGTGATAATAATTGAGATATAGAGTAATCCTGGTCCTCCAGTGCATTTTTAGCAAAAAAAATTTCCTCCCTAAATGCCTTTTTTCTTGTAGTGAAAGCTTTTACGAATCAGACGTTACGCATAAAGGAAACTATATATGAATTATTATCATTCAAATATACATATTGCTAACTCTTTTTATGTATGCAAACACCATAATAATATTTGTAAAGCAATATATATTGAACTACCTGTAAGTATGCGCCGTATCCAAAATTTTAAAAATAGTAAGAAAAGTAAATATGTAATTTTTACTTAAAATAGTTCTTATAATATTATCAATGAAGTTAGAAAGAGATATTAAACATAATAATATGGAGGAGAAGGAAAATTCTACTTATCTTCAATGTGATGAATTAAGAATGTATTTAACTTATATAAACTAATAGTTTTTAAAAATTTACACTATATATATAAAATTTGTTATTATTATTGTAAATAGTTAGATGTTATTGCAGGTCACATTAATTTGACACGATAGAAATTGTGGCTATCCGATTTCACTATTTAATCGAGATGGGACGTTATGTCGAAGAGCTAAGACGTGGAATCCGAAATCGAAGCCTCTTTCCATATCGAGGTCGATATCAATCGAGACCAGAAGAGATAGACTTCGAGTAATACGAGATAGCTTTGTAACGGAAATGGCAAGATATCCGCGATTGGTCCAGGATCGTGGCGTGAATCACGGAACGGGTCAAATCTATAGAGGTTAATCAGTTGTTTGTACGATTGCCTACTATAATTGAAAGTATACCTTAATTAGGACTCCTCTATTATATAAAGAGGAATTTCATTCAATTGTATTTATTCATTACTTACTGAGAAAAATATATACAATCATTTCCTTCTTGCTCATTGCTCTACTTATCATTCATCAGAGCTGTTTTATTCTTTACTGTTCTTACAATATCACCCCGAAGTTACGTCAATTCGAGGTCGAGTCTTAGCTTACACACTGGTTTGATTTATTTTTTAGTTCAATTCAGTTCACTTATTTTCTCGTTTATCAATTGGTATTGGATGGAATCACATATCTTTAAAACCACAATATAAGTTTAATTGTTATCCGAATTTTAGGGTAAACAGTTTGGCACCCACCGTGGGGCTAAGGATAATAGTGATTATTCAATACTGATTCCGATAACACACACTATTTTACGCTTGTTCTTGTCAAGTATTTTTGCTTTCAGGTTAAAATATGTCAAACACACAAAATGCACCCACACATGGTGACAATGGCCTCGGATTTCATGGGAAAAACAACAATGTAATTGCTCCAGGGGTCGAAGTGCCACAAGCTGATTTCGGGGGAGCACCGGTTGCCAACCCAGTCGACATCAGTTCGCACATTGCTCTGAATGTGAGCCTGGGCGCAAACCTCGAATGGAGTGTACGTAGAGAAGGCCGATCTGCTGGCCAAGGTGCACATGGCGGAAGAGATGGAGGAGTCAGTCTCCAGGTAATATTCGAAATGCTACAGGCTCAGCAAGCCGCTATTGCACAACTACAAAATCAACATAGAAATCTGAGTTGGGTCAAACCAGAAGCCACCCGCCGTACTGAGCCAGTACCGGAGAGGTCGATTAATAATGAATCGGGGCCGATCCTACAATAATAAAAAAATGCTCGAGGAGCTCACCAAAAGGATTGAGTCGGGAGAGAAGAAAATTGAAGCTAATGATAAGAAAGTGGAAACATACAACTCTCGAGTTGATCAGATACCGGGGGAACCGCCAATTTTGAAAGGGATGGATTCGAAGAAATTTGTACAGAAGTCGTTTCCTCCAAGTGTGACTCCGAAGCCCATTCCGGAAAAGTTTTGTATGCTGGATATACCTAAGTATAATGGGACCACTGATCCCAACGAGCATGTCTCCTCCTATACATGCGCCATCAAAGGTAACGATTTGGAAGATGATGAGATCGAATCTGTTTTATTGAAGAAATTCAGAGAGACTCCATCGAAGGGGGCAATGATTTGGTACCACAATCTACCCCCAAATTCCATTGACTTTTTGCTATGTTAGCAGACTTTTTCGTAAAGGCACATGATGGGGCCATAAAGGTTGCGACGAGGAAATCAAACCTTTTCAAAGTAAAACAGAAGGATAACGAAATACTGAGGGAGTTCGTGTCCCGATTTCAAATGGAACGCATGGAGTTGACACCAGTCACAGATGATTGGGCCGTTCAAGCTTTCACTCAGGGGTTGAATGAACGAAGTTCGATAGCATCACGTCAAATGAAGCTAAATTTGATCGAATATCCTGCGGTGATCTGGGCCGATGTACATAATCGATACCAATAGAAGATCAGGGTCGAAGATGACCATTTAGGAACTCCTTCCGGTTCAGTATATACGAACAGGTCTACAACCAAAAATCATAAGGACGTCGATAGGGAGCCTCGGTCGAACAAAGACCGATATTAACCATACATCGCAGATCACAGGAACGGCAACCCAGGACGCAATTCCGTCCGAAATGATCGGAGAAGTGATCGAGGACAGAATTCTCGGGGACTTATGAGCAAAAGTGGTTTTGATAAGTATGCTGATCCTACAGAGGCACCTCAGTTATCGGAGTATAATTTTAATGTCGATGCATCAGGCATTGTATCGGCAATTGGAAGAATCAAAGACACTAGATGGCCCAGGCCCATACAGACTGATCCTTCCCAAAGAAATCCCAATTTGATGTGTAAGTATCATGGCACACATGGCCATAGAACCGAGGATTGCAGACAATTAAGAGAGGAGGTATCCCATCTACTCAATGAGGGTTACCTTCGAGAGTTCTTAAGTGATCGATCCAAGAATCATTTCAGAGAAAGGGACAACAATAGGAAAAATGAACAGTAAGAGCCGCAACATGTGATCCATATGATCGTCGGCATGGTCGATATTCAACAAGGGCCCGTGTTCAAACGCACTAAGGTATCAATTACTAGGGAAAACGGACCCGAGATTATGTTCTATAAGGCACCGTATCATTCAACGATGAGGAAACATAAGGAATTTCTCAACCTCACAACGATGCTTTGGTAATTTCTATCTTATTAAATAAAGTTCAAGTTAAGCATTTATTAGTGGATACAGGTAGCTCAGCAAATATCATCCGATCAAGGGTCGTGGAGCAGCTCGGCCTACAAGACCAAACCGTGCTCGCAGCTCGGGTTTTAAACAGTTTCAATATGGCCAGCGAGACAACTAAATGAGAGATCATCCTGCCGGTGAACGTAGCTGGAACTATCCAAAAAACCAAGTTCCATGTAATTGAGGGCGACATGAGGTAAAACGCCCTACTCGAAAGGCTCTGAATTCACAATATGAGGGCAGTACCTTCGACTCTCCACCAAATGATGAAATTCCCGACATCAGACGTGGTGAAAACAGTATATGGGGAGCAACATGCTGCAAAGGAAATGTTTGCAGTCGATGAAGTGATACCGTTATCGGCACTTTCGACGGGATTGGACATCAAAGGAAAACAAGAAGCCAAATAGCAACCACAACCACCAGCCTCGACTGAATCTGGGAAACAGGAAACATAGGAAGAAGAAGCTGAAGATCTGTTTACCCTAAAATTCGGATAACAATTAAACTTATATTGTGGTTAAGGCTGTAAAGTGGGTCGGGCTCAAGTGGGCCGGTCCCAACCGGTCTCGGGCTTCATGGGCCTTTATGTTGTACCCGTCCCGGGACGGGCCCATACCCATATGGTCCCGGGCTAAGTGGGCCGGTCCCCGGGCCTAAGTGGGCCAGAACTATTTTTTTAAAATTTTTATTATCTAAGGCAATTTCTTGTAAATTATATTATATAATTCTGACTTAAATTTTGTAATTCATATTCAAACACAAAAAGAGATATTCAAAGGAATGTGTTATAATTTTTATTGTTATGACATTAATAAAAAATGACAATATCTTTCTTAGTCTTCCCCCCTCCCCCCCCATGGAATGAGCACAACAAGGTGCTAATACCACCATTGAAAGGAAAAAAACTAATCAAAATGTGCCAAAATGCAAGTTACATATTATTTTACATTGTATCTCTTACAAATTTCATAAATCCTTCAAGGTCCGGAGGAATTTCCGTTGGTGGTGGCGGAAAAGAAGCTTGTTCATCACCGCTTCCGGGCGAAGCAGCATCCTCTGCAAGTTCAACTAGCATTTATTCGTAAGCTTCGTCTACCTCTGGTTGTGATTCAGCAAGTCCAAAGTTTCTTCGTTCCGAAGGGATCCAATCTCTGAAGAGTACTGATTTTTCCAAGCTCTCCCTCATAGACGCTCTATGATCACCGAGTTGAAGTCTTGCTTGAATGAAAGCGCTCTCCGATGCCACTGTTGAAGCTTGAGTAGTTAAAATGTCTCGATCCATCCTTGAAATAATCGGAAAGTATTTTTCTTTGTCCTTCCACTATTCCAAAATATTAAAGGAACCGTCGGGATTCACTTCTTCAAGTCCCTGCGACAAATAAACTTCAAGCATATTTAGTTGTGAACAATCACTAGCCGTGGAACCTTGAGAACCCCTGAACTCCACCCAAGCACTAAGTGCTCTTACTCCCCCAGTTCTTTTAGATGATTGTGAACTAGAAGAAGTAGGAGTTGGAACATTTGGTCTAGCTTGATCTAAGGCAAGTTGATAAGCACTATAAATAGTTTGAGCATTTATTTTAATTGAGGCTATTGCTTCTGGAAGTGTAGACAATTCCTCATCTTCAAGTGCTAAACCATTATAAACAGTTCCATACCAAAATTGAGGACCTCCTAATTTTATAGTAGGATTTAACAAGGCAGGAACACCATAAATAGGGGGAATAGGGAAAAAATATTTTTTAAACTTTTGTCTCATAGAATCAATAGCGAGTTCATAAATTACCCCACCCTCTGAAAATTGATTAAACAAGGTAGCAAGTTCTGAAAGACAAACTAAACAGTTAGAAATAGTAGGATAATATTGCCCAGATAATTCATTTGTAGCAATATGAAAGTTTTCTAAAAATTTTACAAGCATTTTAACATTAGCCCAATCCTGATTTGTAAGGTGTTCATCATTATCTACTACACGAGCATTAAACATTGAGTTTATTGGGTTTCTATGCTCATATGCAACAACTAAACTTTCATACATGTAATTCCATCTAGCTGGACAAGGTTTAGGAACCTTTCTTTCTCTTAGGCCAAATTCATCGCATCTTTTAAAATATTCTCTAAGTATACTTCTACGGTTTGAATAAAAAAGTCAGTTAAAAGTCATTTTAACCTTTTCAATTTCAACATTTAATATTCTCATACCATCACCGAAAATTAAATGGTAAATATGACAAATACATCTAACATGAAAAATATTACTAAATGCAGGATTTAGTGTAGTGGTAAGCAAGGCTATAAAATTAGTGTTACTAAAGGCATTATCCATTGAAACTGACATTATTTTATCTCTAATGAAAAAATATCTACAAATATCCGTTAAAACAAGTTAGGGGGTAAAATGACTATTTTTCAAAGTTTCAAACGGCTATTTTTGCAGGCAGACGACTATATTTTAAACCTTCCAACGATTGGAAACTTTTTCAGATTTTTTTTTAAAAATTTAGGCGTTGGGCCCGTTTAAACCCGGTTGAACCTGCCTAGTTAGAAGCCTGTCCCGGGCTCGCGGGCTCAAATGTGAGGACCGGCCCACATGGGCTCATAGACCCAATTGGTCTCGTGCTTAAACTGGCCGGCTCGTTTAGGCCCACTACCCACATGGCTCGCGGGCCTGGGACGGACCCGGACCGGACAGGCCCATATTACAGCCTTAATTGTGATTTTAAGGATATGTGAATTCGTCCAATACCAATTGATAAACGATAAAACAAGTGAATTGAATTGAACTATAAAATAAATCAAACCAGTGCGTAAGCTAAGCCTCGACCTCGACCTCGAATTGAAGTAACTTCGGGGTGATATTGTAAAAACAGTAAAAGAATAAAACAGCTCTGATGAACGATAAGTAGAGAAATAAGCAAGAAAGAAATGATTGTATATATTTTTCTGAGTAAGTAATGAATAAATACAATTCAATGGAATTCCTCTTTATATAATAGTGGAGTCTTAATTAAGGTATATTTTCAATTATAGTAGGCAATCGTACAAACAGCTGATTAACCGCTATAGATTTGATCTGTTCTGAAATTCACGCCACGATCCTAGACCAATCGCGGATACCACAATCTAGAAAGAGGCTTTGATTTTGGATTCGACGTCTTAACTCTTCGACATAATGTCCCAATCTCGATCAAATAGTGAAATTGAGTAGCTCCAATTTCTACTGTATACAGATAGCCCCCTCGTTTCATAGAATATAATGATAAGAAATGACTTGAGCCTCGATTTTCTTATGCCCTCGATAGACAGTGATGTCATTCTCGTGACATAAGCGGTGGAAGTGACCGAAATATCCCGTCGGTACAGTTCCCCAAACCATTAATGCGCATCACTGGGCGGTCGGCCACCAGCGTCGTCGAACCATCACAATAACTCTATAAATATGGACACTTTTGTTGAATCGAAACTTTTACTCTCATCTTCATCAATTCTCCTAAGTTTTTAACTCTCTCCATCTCTTCCCTTTCATCACTCCTTGAGCCAACTTTGTTACTTTCAAACCACCAGAACTCAACACTTTCCTCTTTCTTCTACTCATATCAATGGCGAAAACTTCAAAAAATGTTCCACAAAATTAAAAGGCTTCTTTATCTTTTTCATGGTTGGCCGGTGATAAAACGTCGGCGGAACTGCTCCCTAGTGAGTATGTTCCCGGCCCATGTGTCCTAAAGTACGACTTCAAAGTCGAGAACCCTCCATCGATACCTGGCCGATGCGAGCATGTATTTAGATATGTCTGCTCGATAATCGTGAAATATCTCGAGGACATTAAAAGGGACTGCAACTGGGGGGACAAAGTTGTACAAATCACTTCTCCTAAAGAAAGAATTACCACCCACGTGGAAGGGTTTCTAAGTGTTTACACTTAACCTTTCACACTGGGTCCCCTCGATCCAATCATCACTAATTTCTATAAGAGGTACCAAGTGACCCTCAGCCAAGTTCACCCTGCTTTCTGGCGCATCATGATCATGCTGTGATTCTTTTCTAGCAAAGTCGAGGGGTTGTTGTTCACCCTCGACCACCTCATCAGGTTATACCGTCCCGAATCTGTCAAGGGTTAATCAAACTGCAACATCGAGCGACCAAGGCATTGTTCTTGAGTATCGATGAGAAAAAGGATCGGGGGTGTATAAGTCGGTTTGTTCGGGTGAGGACCTATGACCTCATCTCAAATGAAAATATGCCATTCCCCGAGAAGTGGAACCCGAAACGTAAGTAACTTTTCTCGTTAGTTTCCATGTTTATATTTTTTGGCTTCATTCAACATCCTCTTTTGTCGTGCAATGACTGCTTGGATGCCTCGAGTGGTTCCTGACCTCGAAGACTGGGTCTGGAAGTTGGCCTTGACTTCCTCTTTTTGTGCAAACCTGAACAAAGACGCAGTTATGAGACCTTTGAGAAGCAAGGAAGAGGCTAAGTCCCCAGTTCCGAAGCTGGGGAAAGATAACAAGAGGAAGAGGGTCTCGGAGTCTGAGGACCCCAAACCTAAAAAGGCTCCAGCTCGAAGACGTAGAGGAAATATTATCCCTCTGACTGTAGAGTCGGTCCAACCGCTGAGAGAAGAAGAAGAGGAAGATGAGGATGATGACTTAGCGCTGGTGATTCGAGCAAGGAAACCCGCCGATGCCTCCAAAATTCCAAAGCAGGAAGCAGTTGTCGAGAGTCAGCCTCGTGATGAGGAGGCTTCGAGGAAAGATTCAGCAAGGAAGCTGAATCGCCTGAGGTCGAGATTGTCCCTCGACCAGCGACAAACATATATCGGAGGGGCCCGGTTCTGATACCCCCAGAGCTGAATAGAGCGCCCCGAGAAACTCACTTGGGGCTATGATAGCAGGTCACTCACCTTCTCTACTGGCCTTTTACAATGAGGCTATAAGAGATGCTCGGGCTCTAAGGACCCCTAACATAGGTGGAGTCCTCAGTGAAGAGGATCTATTTCAGGATTGTTTTACTGGGGTCAATGATGCCTATGAACTCAACGATGCATCTACCCTCTTCGAAGAGGCTCACCACATTCTATATCGAGTAAGTGTTAATTTCTGTTGATGTAATTTTCTTTTACTTTTCCTTCCTTCTGTCTAATTTTTGTTTTTTCTCATATAGGCTTTCTCCGAGTCTCGAGCTGACCTAGGCCAGTGTGAGGCCGATCTTCAAAAGCTTTCGGAGGAGAGAAATGCTCTCATTCTCCTCTATTGGTAGAAGGATGAGGAGCTCAGGGACCTTTGAGCTGACTTGGACAAGGCTCGTAAGGAAGAAACCGAGTTGAACGAGCAGGTAACAATTCTTTTGAAAACATACGGGCTCGATCCAAGGTTGGAGGCTAAAATTTTGATGTCTCAGTTGCAGCAAACAGTTGAGAAGATCGAGCTGTTCCGGTGGGAGGTCGATCAAGTTAAATCTGACTGCCATAGGTGGAAGGAGGGCATGGATAGCTTTGCTGCGGAGAAAGAGACTGCATTGACTCAACTATCATCGGTAGAAATCCAGCTTCAAAATGCTAGGGAGAAGTGCTCGGTTCAGGCCAAGAGAATAGAAGAACTCGAGGATGAACTCATTAAAGCCCGAATTGAGGCCGAAAAGGCAAAGGCCCAAGCTGACAAGTCGGTAGCTATATACCTGGATGATGCCGAGGCTCTCAAACTCAGATGAGGGAGGCTACCAATCGATCACAATGGATAGCTGAGCTGGCTAAGTGCTAATCTCGGAGAGAGACCTTCGAGGAGATTCATGCCCAAGGCTTCGACCTTTCTGAGGAGATAGCTCAAGAAAAGATGCTCGAAGCCGATGCCAGGCTATTGGCCTCCTCCGATGATGAAGATGATGATGAAGGTAGCAAGATCAAGTTTGATAAAGGTGAGGGGCCTGAGGAGGAAGCTATCCTCAAGGAAGAAGTCTCCCCGGAGCATATTTAGGACTTGTACTTTTCTTTTCTTTTTTTGTAAGACCTTTGTCGGTCTTTTGTACATACTCTTGTTCAAGTATATATATAAAGATATTTCCTTTTTGAATTTCTTCTCAAATTTTGTCTTCAACTTGCTTTGTGCCTTGTAAAATTTTAGCACACTTTATTCCTTGAAAAATATGTTTGAGACTTCGGCTTTGGGCAACTTGACCGAAATCACAATAATACTGCTTTTAGAGTCGAGTTCGAGTAAAACTCAAACTCGAAGCAATATACACCTTAGGCTTGTATTGAGTTAGAACGGATTCTCGAACTGTAGTCGAGTGAGTGTTTACTTGAGCTCGAAGTAGTGGAACCCTTAGGTTCGAATTGAGTGAGAACGTGTTCTCGAACAAAAAAATTTGTTATGCCTTAGCATGAATCTTTTACCAATTAGGTTTTTTGAGGGTTTAATATTGATTGAAACCCCTTTACTTTCTGTGCCTTAGCACAAGTTTGTATTTGAATAATTCGATACCTCTTAAGGTTTTTCGAGGGCTGATATTATCGAAGCCCTTGATTATTTTTCCGAGGGTAGCCTTATTTAACCGGTTTTCAAAGAATTCGAAGGCCTATTTTATTGTGGGATTCGAACGTCTCTGAGCCGCTTTAAATTTGGCCGCAACCTTTGGGTATGCCTCTTGGGATTTTTTCCCAATAAAATTCTGAACTTTTTCAAAGTGTTTGTCCCCGAGAATGATGGCCTTGGCCTATAAATCGAGGGTTGCTTCTTTGAGGTCTTATGGTTTTGAGTTTAGATAATTCGAACATGTTGATTTTCGACGGCAGCCCCCGAATATGGGGTTGATCATTCGAGGTGTAGTTTCACTTTTGCCCTTGAGCCATTTTTCACAAAAATCATAAGTACGGAGCTTGTAAAGTAGAAAAATTTTCATTGAGGCACAAGCTATCTAATAAGGTAAAGTACTTCTTTGAATAATTCATACATGCGTACATGTTTTGCCATTGGGGCTCGACTAATCTATACAGACACGGTTCATTCGACCGTTTAGCCCATTACAAAGTTTTTCTATCGAGGCTCTTTTGATATGAAGTATTTTCCTTGAAAATATAACATCTGAGGGTGATGCCCCCCAGTATTCAAGGTTGATTGTAAAGAGATATCGGATACTCTAAGTCAGCACGAACAATGGTTGCCTCGTTAAAAACCTTGCCGGAAAAACC
Organism: Nicotiana paniculata; assembly: GCA_005239505.1. Taxonomy (NCBI): domain Eukaryota; kingdom Viridiplantae; phylum Streptophyta; class Magnoliopsida; order Solanales; family Solanaceae; genus Nicotiana; species Nicotiana paniculata. Next base: position 63,856 of record ML356910.1, read on the forward strand.
CATTTGGGATAAAAACCGGTAAAAGAGAAAAAGAGTGCAACACGTGCTTTAGGGTCCTAATATGTTTCTGCTTGATGATAACTTCGATACCTTTGCTCGGACACCTGAAAATAAGTTAGTGTAAAATGCAAATGAAAAAGGAGAAGGTCATACCTTAACAATAATATCGCTTGAGGAGTGAGATGTTCCAATTATTTGGTAGTTGCTCGCTGTTTATCGTGCCTATGTTGTAGGATCCCTTTCCAAATATATCGAGGACTTGATATGGTCCTTCCCAATTCGGGCTGATTTTTCCTTCATTAGGGTCTCGAGTGTTGAGGGTGACTTTTCTCAGAACTAATTCCCCGATTCTAAAGTGGCGAAGGTTGGTCCTTCGATTATAATACATTTCGATGCATTATTTTTGCGCGGCCATTCGAACGAGGGAGGCTTCTCGTTTTTCATCTAACAGTTCGAGGCTAGTATTCATAGCCTCGTGATTCGATTCTTGTGTTGTGTATCAAAATCTGGCGCGGGGTTCCGTGATGCTAGAAGAATTGAAATGATACCTCTCGAGTCCACCATTGCTTCATACTCCAAAGGCAAATGAAAACTCTACTTATACTTAGCAGTCTCAGAAATCACGGTAAGTGGAGTCCTAGTTCGAGAAGATAAAGGTACGCAATTTCCTGTTTATTACGTAAGTCAAACTCTAGGAGAAGCAAAAACTAGATATCCACACTTAGAAAAATTGGCGCTTTCTCTAATAAGCGCCTCTAGGAAGCTAAAACCATATTTTTAATGTCACCCGATATGTGTATTAACCACTTACCCACTTCGTAATGTTTTACATAAGCCCGAATTGTCGGGCCGATTGGCCAAATAGGCCGTCGAACTTAGTAGGTACGATATCGATTATCAACCCGGAACGACCATCAAGTCTCAAATTTTGGCAGACTTCGTGGCCGACTTCATGCCAACCCTCGTACCCGAAGTTGAAAAGGAACTTTTATTGAAATCGGGTACATCATCGGGGGTGTGGACCCTTTTTATAGACGGCGCTTTGAATGTGAAGGGGTCCGGGCTAGGCATCGTTTTAAAGCCGCCCACAGGCAATACTATTAGGCAATCGATCAAAACTTCTAAGTTGACTAACAATGAGGTCGAGTACGAGGCCATGATTGCAAGTCTCGAACTAGCTAAAAGCTTGGGAGCGTAAGCCATCGAAACCAAGTGCGACTCCATGCTGGTAGTAAACCAAGTAAACAGAACCTTCGAGGTTCGAGAAGATAGAATGCAAAGTTATTTGGATAATATGCAAGTGACATTGCATCATTTTAAAGAATGGACTTTGAAGCATGTACCTCGAGAACAGAACAATGAACCCGATGCCCTTGAAAATCTGGGATCCTCAGTCGATGACGAAGAAATCAGCTCGGGGACTGTCGTTCAACTCTCAAAGTCAGTAATCAAAGAAGGTCACCTTTAGTAAACTCCACAAGCCTAACCTGGGATTGGAGGAATAAATATATTGAGTATTTGAAATACGGAAAGCTCCCATCGAACCCCAAATAATCGAGGGCTAAGGATGGAACATTGTACAGGAGGACGTTCGATGGACCGTTATCAGTATGCTTGGGACCAGGGGACACCGATTATGTCCTGCGAAAAGTTCACGAAGGCACTTGTGGAAACCACTCCGGTGCCGAATCACTAGTTCACAAAATCATCAGAGCAGGATACTATTGGGATAGTATGGAGAAAGACACTAAATAATTTGTTCAAAAATGTGATAAGTGTCAAAGGTACGTATCAATGATCCACCAGCCCGGAGAACAACTTCATTCGGTCTTGTCCTCATGGCCATTTATGAAATGGGGGATGGATATTGTCGTCCCTCTACCATCGGCCCCAGGTAAAGCTAAATTCATTTTATTTATGACTAACTACTTTGCTAAATGGGTTGAAGCACAGGCCTTCGAGAAGGTCAGAGAAAAGAAGTTATTGACTTCATCTGGGATGACATCATATGCCGATTCGGGATACCTGCCGAAATTGCATGCGACAACAAAAAGAAATTCATCGGCACCAAGGTAACAAAGTTTCTCGAAGAGCACAAAATAAAAAGGATCTTATTGACACCGTATCATCCAAGCGGAAACGGGCAGGCCGAATCGACGAATAAGGCCATCATTCAGAATCTGAAGAAAAGGTTGAACGACGCCAATGGAAAATGGAGAGAAATTCTACCCGAAGTCCTTTGGTCATATTGAACAACGTCGAAGTCTAGTACGGGGGCAACACCGTTCTCCTTAGTATATGGCTCTGAATCCTTGATTCTAGTCGAAATCGGGGAACCCAGTGCCATATTTTGATACACAATGGAAGAATCAAATCACGAGACTATGAATACTAGCCTCGAATTGTTAGATGAAAAATGAGAAGCCTCCCTCGTTCGAATGGCCGCGCAAAAATAATGCATCGAAATGTATTATAATCGAAGGACCAACCTTCGCCACTTTAGAATAAGGGAATTGGTTCTGAGAAGTCACCCTCAACACTCGAGACCCTAATGAAGGAAAAAATCAGCCCGAATTAGGAAGGACCATATCAAGTCCTCGATATATTTGGGAAGGGATCCTACAATATAGGCACGATAAACAGCGAGAAACTACCAAATAATAGGAACATCTCACTCCTCAGGCGATATTATCGTTAAGGTATGACCTTCTCCTTTTTCATTTGCATTTTACACTAACTTATTTTAAGGTGTCTGAGCAAAGGTATCAAAGTTATCATCAAGCAGAAACATATTAGGACCCTAAAGCATGTGTTGCACTCTTTTTCCCTTCGACCGATTTTTATCCCAAATGGGTTTTTGCGGCAAGGTTTCTAACGAGGAAACCATTGTTTGTGCTGACTTAGAGTATCTGACGTCTCTATACAATCAACCTCGAATACTGGGGGCATCACCCTCAGATGTTATATTTTCAAGGAAAATACTTCATGTCAAAAGAGCCTCGATAGGAAAACTTTGTAATGGGCCAAACAATCGAATGAACCGTGTCTGTATAGATTAGTTGAGCCTCAAAGGCAAAACATGTACGCATGTATGAATTATTCAAAGAAGTACTTTTGCTTATCAGATATATTGTGCCTCAATGAAAGTTTTTCTACTTTACAAGCTCTGTACTTATGATTTTTGTGAAAAACGGCTCAAGGGCCAAAGTGCAACTACACCTCGAACGATCAACCCCATATTCGGGGACTGCCGTCGAAAATCAACATGTTTTAATTATCTAAACTCGAAACCATAAGACCTCAAAGAAGCAACCCTCGATTGATAGGCCAAGACCGTCATTCTTGGGGACTAAACTTCGAATAAGTTCGGAATGTTATTGGGAAACAAGCCCAAGAGGCATACCCAAAGGCTATGTCCAAATTAACGCGGCTTGGAGACGTCTGAATCCGTCAATAAAAACAGGCCTTTGAATTCTTTGAAAACCGGTTAAAAGGGCTACCTTCGGCAACATAATCAAAGGGCTTCGATAATATCAGCCCTCAAAAAACCTTAAGAGGTATCGAATTATTCAAATACAAACTTGTGCTAAGGCAACAAAACAAAAACAACAAACCCAGTTTGATCCCAACAGGTGGGGTCTAGGGAGGGTAGTCTGTACGCAGACATTAGCCCTACCTAATCAAGGTAGAGAGGTTTTTTCCAATAGACCCTAAGCTTAGGAAGGGCAAGAAGAAGAAGAGGAAATCAAGGACAGAAGAAAGATGGAAGAGAAAAGAAAAGGGAGAGATAAAGGATAAGTAGTACCGAATAATAGCAACAGGGAATACAATACCCGAGGCGTACAAAACCACATAATGTAATAAAACTCTATGAATATGAAGGGACATGCATACTACTAAGACTATTGGTAAATAACTATAAACTACCTACTAACCTTCTACCTTAATCCTCGACCTCCACACCCTCCTATCAAGGGTCATGTCCTCACTGAGCTGAAGCAGCGCCATGTCCTGCCTAATCACCTCTCCCCAATACTTCTTAGGCCTACCTCGACCTCTTCTCAAACTCTCCATGGCCAACCACTCACACCTACTGACATGAGCATCAATGCTTCTTCTCTTAACATGTATGAACCATCTTATTCTCGACTCCTACATCTCGTCCTCCACGGAGGCTACTCCCACTCTGTCCCGTATAGCTTCATTCTTAATCCTATCTCTCCTGGTACACCCACACATCCATCTTAACATCCTCATCTCTGCTACTCTCATCTTCTGCACGTGGGAGTTCTTGACTGGCCAACACTCAGCCTCATAAATCATAGCCGGTCTAACCACCAATCGATAAAAATTACCCTTAAGTCTTAGCGGCACATTCCTATCACACAAAACATCGGAAGCGAGCCTCCACTTCATCCCTCCCGCTCTGATGCAATGTGCGACATCTTCGTCAATCTCCCCGTTACCCTGGATAATAGACCCCAGATACTTAAAACTCGCTCTCTTGGGGATAACTTGAGCATCAAGCTTAACCTCTACGTCTGCATCATGGGTAAAAAACCCAATGGGTAAAAAATAAACTTGTGCTAAGGCACAATAAGTAAAGGGGTTTTGATCAATATTAAACCTTCAAAAAACGCAATGGGTAAAAACTTCATGTTAAGGCATTTTTTTTTATATAAAGTCTTTAAGCCGAAAAAGGGAAAAAAGCCATTCTTTTAAGGCCATATCGACCGACTCAAAGAGCCTAAGGGCCTTTACATTTTAGAGTTTGAGAACACGTTCTCACTCAATTCGGACCTAAGGGTTCCACTACTTCGAGCTCGAATAAAAACTCACTCGACTACAGTTCAAGAATCCGTTCTCACTCAATACAAACCTAAGGGTTCTATTGCTCGAGTTCGAGTTTTACTCGAACTCGACTCTAAAAGCAGTATTATTGTGACTTCGGTAAAGTTTCCCAAAGCCAAAGTGTCAAGCATATTTTTCAAGGCATAAAGTGTGCTAAAATTTTATAAGGCACAAATCAAGTTTGAAGACAAAATTTGAGAAGGAATTCAAAAAGGAAATATATATATATATACTTGAACAAGAGTATGTACAAAAGACCGAAAAAGGTCTTACAAAAAAAGAAAAGAAAGTACAAGTCCTAACTATGCTCAGGGGAGACTTCTTCCTCGAGGGCAGCTTCCTCCTCGGGCCCCTCACCTTTATCAGACCCGCTCTTGCTGCCTTTATCATCCTCTTCATCATCGGAGGAGGCCAATAGCCTGGCATCGGCTTCGAGAATCTTTGCTTGAGTTATCTCCTCTGAAAGGTCGAAGCCTCGGGCATGAATCTCCTCGAGGGTCTCTCTCCGAGATTGGAACTTAGCCAGCTCAGCAGTTCATTGTGCTCGATCGGTAGCCTCCCTCAGCTGAGTTTGAGCAGCCTCGGCATCAGCCAGGTATATAGCTACTGACTTGTCATCTTGGGCCTTTGCCTTTTCGGCCTCAGTTCGGGCTTTAACGAGTTCAGCCTCGAGTTCCTCGATTCTCTTGGCCTGAACTGAGCACTTCTCCCATGCATTCCAAAGCTGGATTTCTGCCGATGACAGTTGAGTCAATGCGGTCTCTTTCTCTGCATCAAATCGATCCATACCCTCCTTCCATCTATGGCAATCAGTATTAACTTGATTGACCTCCCCCCGGAACAGCTTGATCTTCTCAATTTTTTGCTGAAACTGAGACATAGAAATGTTAGCCTCCACCCTTGGATCGAGGCCGTATATTTTTAAAAGAATAGTTACCTGCTCGTTCAGCTTAGTTTCTTCCTTACGGGCCTTGGCCAAGTCATCTCGGAGGTCCCTGAGCTCCTCATCCTTCTTCCCACTAAAGAGCATGAGAGCATTTATCTCCTCTGAAAGCTTTTGAAGATCAGCCTCACACTGACCTAAGTCAGCCCGAGAATTGGAGAAAGCCTATATGAGAAAAAGCAGGATTCAGACAGAAGGAAGGAAAAGTAAAAGAAAATTACATCAACAGAAATTAAGACTTACTCGATATAGAAGGCGTTGAGCCTCTTCGAAGAGGGTAGATGCATCGTTGAGTTCAAAGGCATCATCGAACCTAGTAAAACAATCTCGAAAGGGATCCTCTTCACTAAGGATTCCGCCTATGTCAGGGGTCCTTAGAGCCCGAGAATGTCTTATAGCCTCCTCGAAAAAGGCCGGTAGAGAAGGTGAGTGACCTGCTGTCAGAGCCCCGAGTGAGTTGCTCGGCGCACTCTATTCAGCTCTGGAGGTCCCAGAACTAGCCCCCTCCAGTATGTTTTTCGCTGGTCGAGGGACAATCTCGGCCTCAGGCGATTCATCTTCCTTGCTCGAATCTTTCCTCGAAACCTCCTCATCACGAGGCCGGGTCTACAACCGCTTTCGAATTTTGAGGTTTGGCGGCCTCGGCGGGTTTCCTTGCTTGAATCACCAGTGCCGAGTCATCGCCCTCATCTTCCTCTTCTTCTTCTTCTTCTTCTTCTCTCAGTTGTTGGACCAACTCTACACTCAGAGGGATAATATTCCCCCTACATCTTCGAGCTGGAGACTTTTTAGGTTTGGGGTCCTCAGACTCTGAAACCCTCTTCCTCTGTTTATCATTCCCCGCCTTTAGAACCGGGCACTTAGCCTCCTCCTCACTGCTCGGAGGCCTCAAAACTACGTCTTTGTTCAGTCATGCACTAAAAGAAACTGAGTAAGAAACAGAAATGTGACTGATACTTCGGAAATAAGGAGAGAGGAACTCACCATTATTCTTTGCCTCCCATTTGCCTTTGTCCAAGTCACACCAGCAACGCTCAGCATAAGAGGAAGTCGAGGCCAACTTTCGGACCCAGTCTTCGAGGTCAGGAACCACTCGAGGCATCCAAGCAATTGTGTACGATAAAAGAGGATATTAAATGAAGCCAAAGAATAGAAACATGGAAACTAAAGAGTAAAGAGTTACTTACGTTCCAGGTTCCACTTCTCGGGGAATGGCATTTTTTATTTCGGGATGAGGTCACAGGTCCTCACCCAAAAAAACTGACTTATATACCCCCCGATACTTGTCCTTATCGATACTCGAGAATAATTCCTTGGTCGCTCGATGCTGCAGTTTGATTAACCCTCAAAAGATTCGGGGACGGTATAACCTAATGAGGTGGTCAAGGGTGAACGGTAGCCCCTCGACTTTGCGGAAAAGAATCGGAGCATGATCACGATGCGCCAGAAAGAAGGGTGAACTTGGCCGAGGGTCACTTGGTACCTCTTACAGAAATCAATGATAACTGGATCAAGGGGACCCCATGTGAAAAGGTAAGTTTAAACACTTAGAAACCCTTCCATGTGGGTGGTAATGCTTTCTTCAGGAGAAGGTATTTGTAAAACTTTGTCCCCCCAGTTGTAGTCCCTTTTAATGTCCTCGAGATATTTAACTGTTATCGAGCATACATATCTCGATACATGCTCGCATCGGCCAGGGACTGATGGAGGGTTCTCGACTTTGAAGTCGAACTTTAGGACACACGAGCCGGGAACATACTCACTAGGGAACGGTTCCACTGACGTTTTATCATCGGCCGGCCGTGGAGAAGATGAAGACGCCTTTTCCTTTTGTGGAACGATTTTTGAAGTTTTCGCCATTTATGCGAGTAGAAGAAAGAGGAAAGTGTTGAGTTCTGGTGGTTTGAAACTAACAAAGTTGGATCAAGAAGTGATGAAAGGGAAGAGATGGCAAGTGTTAAAAACTTAGGAGAATTGATGAAGATGAAAGTAAAAGTTTTGATTCAACAAAAGAGTCCATATTTATAGAGTTACGGTGATGGTTCGATGGCACTGGTGGCTGACTGCCCACTGATGTGCATTAATGGTTCGGGGAACTGTATCGATGAGACGTTTCGGTCACTTCCACCGCTTATGTCACAAGGGTGACATCACTGTCTATCGAGGTCATAATAATATTGAGTCTCAAGTCGTTTCTTATCATTATATTATAAGAAACAAGGGGACTATCTGTATACGGTAGAAATCGGGGCTAACCGATTTCACTATTTAATCGAGATTGGGACGTTATATCAAAGAGCAAAGACGTCAAATCTGAAATTGAAGCCTCTTTCCAGATCGAGGTCGATATCAATCAATATTAGAAGAGGTAGACTTAGAGTAATATTGGGATAGCTTTGTAACGTAAAGGGCGAGATATTCGCGATTGGTCGAGGATCGTGGCGCGAATCTTGGAACGAATCAAATCTATAGCGGTTAATCAGTTGTTTGTACTATTTCCTACTATAATTTAAAGTATACCTTAATTAGGACTCATCTACTATATAAAAAGGAATTTCATTTAATTGTATTTGTTCAGTTCTTACTGAGAAAAAGATATACAAGCATTTCTTTCTTGCTTATTGCTCTACTTATCGTTCATCAGAGCTATTTTAATCTTTACTGTTCTTACAATATCACCCCTGAAGTTACTTTAATTTGAGGTCGAGGCTTATCTTACATACTGGTTTGATTTATTTTATAGTTCAATTCAGCTCACTTGTTTTCTCATTTATCAATTGGTATTGGACGAAATCATTATGTCCGATTTGCTGAGGCTAGCTTGACTTCACTCACTTCAGAGGGAGAAAAAAAGAATAAGAAAGGAGCGTAGTAGCCAGAAAGAGAAGGAAATCCCCGGACTTAGACGACTAAATGTTGATCAGTGAAGACAAGAAAGCTTTTAAGTGTAGACGACTACTTCTACTTGAAATTCTATTTCTTTATCTGGTGGAGCTTATGGAACTGCTTATTCGCAAAGCCTTATTTTAGGCCCACTAGGGCCCACTATGCCAAAAATGAGAGTAACCCCATCCCACCCTCTCTTTCCTTTTTTCGCCTCCATATTGTCAGACGGGGAGAACATGGGGACGTATGGTGTAAGGGTCGGCAACAGCTCCATTTGGAAGGAATCGATAATCAACATCTTTGGTTCCCTCCACCCGCCAGGCCAGGAAGAATATTGTTGATAGCTCTGTGAGTGCTTCTAGGTTAAAGGGAAGCACTATACTCACTCCACGGGAACTAGCTTTTTGGTTTGCTTCAGATTTGGCATTCATTCCCCCCCCCCCCTTCCTAGATTTCACGTCATTGTCTGCTATGCTAGCCTATGATGATGGCCTTTCATTTTTTCTTTGTAGGCTACCCCTTTGGCTTCTGAACCTCTGAAACTGGACTTACACAATTCTTAAAATCACAATATAAGTTTAATTATTATCCGAATTTTAGGGTAAACAACAGTGTAAAAAGATTTTACACAATCAATGAATAGAAGCAAATTTGTACTCTACTATTGCATGTAAAATTTAGTTTGGTTAGATGGTTGTTTGATTCAAACCTGCATTTTCTTTTATGAAAATAAATCTTGGTGTTTTGAGTAACATTTTTTTTCTTAAAATAAACATACATATTAAGCATAGCTTGTTTCATAACTAGTGGCAAACATTTGAAAATACTACTCTAATAAAGGGAAAAAGTAAAAGTTAGGTCGTTGCCGCTCTAAATCTTCTTTTCCCTCCAAAAGTCTCTCGTGCAATGTCTCGTGTACCATGGCAATTTTGTAATTCAACTAGTCTCTCACGGGTAATGGATAACTTCAACATTGAAGCAGCTCCCCCATAGTAACAAACAGCTAGGGGTGGGCATAGTTTGGGCAAACCCGAAATCCGAACCGAAACCCGATCCATGACCAAAAGGGAGCCTCTTAGTGAACTTTGAAGATATACAAGATTAGTTGGCAAGTTAAACTATTTTACTGTAACTCGGGCTAATATTACTTATGTAGTAGGTATTGCTGGTCTATTATGTCACTCTCCATGTGATAATAGTTGAGATATGAGTAATCCAGGTCTATTATGTCACTCTCCATGCGAAATTTCAGGTCAATCGGATGTGTTTTGGTTGGTTTCGGCATCATTGGAGAAATTTAGAAGTTTCAAAGTTCATAGGCTTGAATTTGATGTAATTTTGGTGTTTTTGTGTTGGTTTTTGGTGTTTCGAAGGCTCGAATAAGTTTGAATGACACTATGGGGTGTGTTGGTATGTTTGGTTGGGGCCCCGAGGGGCTCGGGATTGATTTCGGATGGTTAGCAGGGGTTTGGACTTAGGAAATTGCAGCAAAATAGCTGATGGTGTGAATTTACTGGTGTGACCGCACCTGCGGATGGGGAGCCGCAGGTGCGATGGCCGCAAGTGCGAAGAACCTTGCGTAGGTGCGAAAAGAGGCCAGACAGGAGGAATCCGCAGGTGCGAGGCATGGGTCGCACCTGCGAAGCCGTAGGTGCGGAAAGGGACTCGCAGGTGCGAAGTTTGGACTGTTAGTGGGATTTGCAGGTGCGCACCTGGGACCGCAGGTGCGAGGAATTGTCGGCAGGTGCGGATTAACTGGACAGAAAATATAATAGGTGCCTCTGCGAAATTTTGGTCATTTCTTCCATTGTTGCATACGGGTTGAGCTGGTTTGAGAGCAATTTGATGGGGGAATTCGAAGGTCTTCAGTGGAGGTAAGTTTCCCGGCTTAACAACTCGTTTCTATGTTATTTTGTGACGGATTAGGCTTGAAATTTGAGGAATTTAAAGTAGAAAAGTTGGGGAAAATGGGAGGGAGTTTGGAAAATTCTTTTGGTGATTTGAGCGGGCAATTGTGGTCCGATTTTGGTGTTCATGGTATGTGTAGAATCGTGGGAGGATAAGGATTCTAGTTATGTAAATTTAATAGAATTCCGAGACGTGGGCCCGGTGCTTAGGTTTGGCCGAATTTCGAGAATGTTGTATAAATTGATAGTTTTCGATTGGGTTTTGTTCCTTTAGCGTATATTGATAATGTTAATCTGGTTTTGGTTAGATTCGGAGCAATCGGGAGCCGATTTGAGGGGCAAGAGTATCGCGTATTAGTATTGTGGCCCGGTAGAGGTAAGTAATGTCTATAAATCTTGTCCTGATGGTATGAACCCCGAACTTCATATTTCTCACTGTTTTAGAATGGCGCACAGATTTTTGGATTGGACTTGGTCCTCTCCGCGGCTACTATTGAGTTGCGTATTTCTACTCTAAATCATATGTTAAATTTTGTTCTAAACCTATTGATATATTTGGGCTATAAGCCATGTTTGGGGCCTCGTGCCGACTTGTTTAGACCCCTTGGGGGCTTTTTACTGTTATTTCCTCACTGTTGATTTATGATTTACACTCAGTCATGTTATGTTTAACTGATTTTGAAACTCAGCCTTATTTACACTGTTTTGAGATATAAAATGATGTTTTTGGGTCGAGTACCCCATTTTACTGATACACTTAAGGGGATTTTGAGAGGTTCTGACTGAGTGAGGCCGAGGGCCTGATTGTGATGATATGATACGCCACAAGGTGGCTTGATATTAGTGCTTGGGCTGAAGGAGCCCCTCCAAAGTCTGTACATACCCCCAGTGAGCACAGGTACCTACTGAGTGTCGAGTGTCGAGTGACGAGTGACGAGTGACAGGGAGGCATGAGTGACAGTGAGATTGCCCGAGGGGCTGATACTGAGTGGATGTGAGGTGCTGAGTGATGTTCTTCCCGAGGGGTGATTTATGATACATGTTCTGCCCGAGTGGCTATTTATGACTTATTTCATTTTACACAAAATTCTTCAGGCATTTTGATTTCTGAAATTTGTTGGAAAACACATTTTTCAAAGGATTTTTCTGAAGTTGGCTTTTAAGGCATGTTGATTTCATGTATATATATGGATATACTATTGGAAAGAAAGGTTGTGCATATTGTGAACTTATGATTTGATTTTATGTGTTTCTTACTGCTTAGACTTTATTTATTTTCATTACTACTGAGTTGGCGTACTCACATTACTCCTTGCACCCCTGTGTGTAGATACGTGTGCTGATACCGAGCGTTAGCCATCTATTCGTGCGGAACTGGATTTCGGGACATAGAGGTAGTTGTTCAGCGTCCACAGCATCTCTGCTTTCCCTTCTTATGTCGTACTTAGTTATTCGTTCGGAGGTTTTGTATTATAATAGTAGACTTTTTGGTATATTCCTTAGATGCTCATGACAAGTTGAGTCCGGATTTTGGGGATGGTTTAGACTGTTTTTAACTGTTTATTTTGCGTAATAGATTCAGTAAATCCTATATATTTTTATGAAATGTTGAAAATGAGTTGGGATTTTTGGAAAGAAACTGTAAATATGTGAATTGGCTAGCCTAGTTCCACAATAGGCGCCATCACGGCCGGCTTAGGATTTGGGGTCGTGACAAGTTGGTATCAGAGCCTAGGTTACATAGGACTCAATGGTCATGAGCAGGTTTAGTAGAGTCTTGTGGATCGGTACAGAGACGTCTATACTTATCTTCGAGAGGCTGCGGAACCCTTAGGAAAAATCTCATTTTTTTCTTGAATTCTGTCGTGCCATTTTGTTGATTCTAAACTTCTGTTGTTTCCTTCTCTCACATATGGTGAGGACTCGCGCTACCGATCAAGGTGATTAGCCACCAGCTAGACCAGCGAGGGGTCGAGGCCGCGGTTGAGGCCGTGGTAGAGGTAGGGGCCATCCCGTGCAGCAGCCAGGGCAGTGTAGTTGATCCCCCTACTGTTCATGAACAGATTCCCGCCACAGATACTCCAGCGAGACAGGCTCAGGCACCGGCAGTGCCTATTGTTATTCCGGGTCTTCAGGAGACCTTGGCTCAGATCTTGACTGTGTGTACCACCCTTTCCCAGGCAGTTGCCGCTATTTCTCAGGCCGGGGGAGTCAGTCAGAATCCAGTTGCCCGGACAGCTGAGCAGGGTACTCAGGTCCATTAGACACCGGATGCGGTTCTAGCCCAGCCGGTTGCTCCAGCTCGGGACTTCGTGGTTCCGGCTATGCTAGAGGACGAGCAGTGTAGACTGGAGAGATTTAGTAGACTACAACCTCCGACATTCAGTGGTGCTAAGGGCAAGGATGCCCAAGGTTTTCTAGATAAGTGTCAGAGGATGCTGCGTACTACCGGGATTTTGGAAATCAGTGGGGTCTCATTTGCTACTTTTCAGTTCTCTGGTGCTGCTTTCACTTGGTGGGAGTCTTTTGAGAGGTGTAGGCCTGTTGGTTCAGCACCCCTCACCTGGCAGCAGTTCTCCACTATCTTTTTGGAGAAGTATGTACCCCAGTCTCACAGGGAGGAGCAACACATGCTTTTTGAGCAGCTGCGTCAGGGGGAGCTATCAGTGACACAGTACGAGATGCAGTTTTCGGAGTTGGCTCGTCATGCCACCGAGTTGGTCCCTACTGATAGGGAGAGGATTAGGAGGTTTGTGGATGGCCTCACTTATCAGCTCCGCCTTTTCATGACCCGGGAGAGAGTATCAGATGCTACATTCGAGCAGGTTGTTGATATTACTCGAGATATTGAGTTGGTTCGCCGCCAGGAGCGGGAGGAGAGGGAGGCTAAGAGGCCTCGTGGATCGGGTAGTTCTAGTGGTGCTCCTTCTAGGGGCAGTTTCAGCATGGTAGGGGTCGTTCATTCAGGCCTCCTCAGTCAGTTCGCCCAGCCTATAGTGGTGCATCTTTGGGGCATGGTCCCTGCGGTGCTCAACCAGGCCGTTCTTCATTCAGTTCCCTCCCAGCTCAGAGTGTAGCTCGAGCACCACCATTTCAGAGTTCCTCTATGCATGAGTCTTCTAGTGGCCATTCTGGTGCCAGGAGTTTCTATTAGTCCTCGTCTCCATCTCCAGGGAGTTGTTTTGAGTGTGGAGAGTTTGGGCACATGAGGAGGCAGTGTCCCCGTTGTCCTGGTGGTTCTTCTCAGCAGAGAGGTCATCCCTCGACTTCAGCTCCAGTTACTTCATCACCCGCCCAGACAACTAGGGGTTGTAGTCCGTCAGCTAGAGGCCGCCCTAGAGGGGAAGGTCGAGCAGGTGGAGGTCAGGCCCGTATGTATGCATGTCCAGCTAGGACAGATGCTATGGCCTCCTATGCAGTGGTCGCAGGTATTGTCTCAGTCTGTTGTCGAGATGTTTTGGCTTTATTTGACCCTGGTTCTACATATTCCTATGTTTCTTCATATTTTTCCCATTTTCTGGATATGCCCCAGGAGTTTTTAGTTACCTTTGTTCATGTGTCGACTGCGGTGGGAGGTACTATTGTTTTGGACCATGTGTATTGGTCGTCTGTGATATCTATTGGGGGTCTGGAGACCGGAGTAGACCTACTGTTACTCAGCATGGTCGATTTTAATGTGATATTGGGCATGGATTGGTTATCTCCGTGTCATGCTGTCCTTGATTGTCACGCTAAGACCGTGACCCTAGCTATGCCAGGATGTCCGAGGGTTGAGTGGAGAGGTTCTTTTGAGTATATGCCTAGCATGGTGATTTCCTACCTGAAGGCTCAACGCATGGTTGAGAAGGGGTGTTTATCTTATCTGGATTTTGTGAGGGATGTTAGTGGTGAGACTCCTGCTATTGATTCGGTTCCTATGGTCCGTGACTTTCCGGACATGTTTCTTGCAGACCTGTCAGGCATGCCACCTGACAGGGACATTGATTTTGGTATTGACCTGGTGCCAGACACCCAACCTATTTCTATTCCACCTTATCGTATGGCACCAACGGAGCTAAAGGAATTAAAGGAGCAGCTTCAGGAACTCTTAGATAAGGGGTTCATTCGGCCTAGTGTGTCACCTTGGGGTGCACCGGTGTTGTTTGTGAAGAAGAAAGATGGTTCTATGCGTATGTGTATTGATTATCGGCAGCTGAACAGGGTTACGGTGAAGAACAGGTATCCCTTGCCTCGTATAAATGACCTGTTTGATCAGTTGCAGGGTGCCAGGGTATTTTCCAAAATTGACCTGCATTCCAGTTATCATCAGTTAAAGATTCGGGGGCCAGACATTCCGAACACTGCTTTCAGGACTAGATATGGTCATTATGAGTTTCTGGTTATGTCTTCCGGGCAGACCAATGCCCCAGCAGCCTTTATGCACTTGATGCACAGTGTATTCCGGCCTTATCTGGACTCTTTCTTCATCGTGTTTATTGATGATATCTTGGTGTATTCTCGATCTCGGGAGGATCATGAGCAGCATTTGAGAGTTGTGCTTCAGACCTTGAGGGAGAAGAGATTGTATGCAAAATTTTTGAAGTGTGAGTTCTGGCTTGATTCAGTAGCGTTCTTGGGGAACATGGTGTCCAGTGAGGGTATTCAGGTTGACCCAAAGAAGATAGAGGCAGTGCACAGCTGGCCCAGACCGTCATCAACTACCGAGATTTGCAATTTCCTTGGTTTGGCAGGATACTATCACCGTTTCGTAGAGGGATTTTCATCTATCGCAGCACCTATGACCAGACTGACCCAGAAGGGTGCTCATTTCAGGTGGACTGAGGAGTGTGAGGAGAGCTTTCAAAATCTCAAGTCATCTTTGACTACAGCTCCGGTATTGATTTTGCCTACGGATTCAGGTTCTTATACAGTTTACTGTGATGCCTCGAGAGTTGTCCTTGGAGAGGTTTTGATGAAGTACGGTAGGGTGATTGCCTACGCATCCAGAAAGTTGAAGGTGCACGAGAAGAATTATCCAGTGAGCGATCTTGAGCTAGCAGCTATAGTCCATGCCTTGAAGATTTGGCGGCATTATTTATATGGAGTGCATCGTGAGATTTTCACTGATCACCGTAGTTTGCAGCATCTAATTAAGCAGAAGGATCTGAATTTGCGTCAGAGGAGGTGGTTGGAGCTTCTTAGGATTATGACCTCACTATTTTGTATCATCCAGGGAAGGCCAATGTAGTGGCCGATGCCCTGAGTCACAAATCAGAGAGTTTGGGGAGTCTAGCCTACCTTCCAGTAGCAGAGCAGCCATTAGCACTTGATGTTCAGGCTTTAGCGGGTCAGTTGGTGAGATTGGATCTATCAGAGCCTCTGCGGGTATTGGCTTGTGTAGCTTCCAGGTCTTTTCTTTATGATAAGATTAGAGCACGCCAGTATGATGATCCATACTTGCTCGTTCTTCAAGACAGGGTCTGTCGTGGTGATTCCAGGGATGTGGTTATCGGTGATGATGGGGTCATGAGGATGCAGGGGCGGATTTGCGTGCCCAATATGGATGGACTTTGAGATTTGATTCTAGATGACGCCCATAGTTCGCGGTATTCCATGCATCTGGGTGCCGCAAAGATGTATCAGGATCTGAGGCAGCATTATTGGTGGAGGCGGATGAAGAGGTATACTGTGGAGTTCGTAGCTCGGTGTCTCAACTGTCAGCAGGTCAAGCATGAGCACCAGAGACCAGGTGGATTGCTTCAGAGATTAGATATTCTGGAGTGGAAATGGGAGCGAATCACCATGGACTTCGTAGTTGGGCTCCCACGAACTTCGAGGAGGTTTGATGCTATATGGGTTATTGTGGATCGGCTGACCAAGTCCGCGAATTTCATTTCTGTTGGTACTACTTATTCAACGGAGCGGTTAGCTGAGATTTATATTAGGGAGATTGTCCGATTGCATGGTGTCCCAGTTTCTATCATTTCTGACAGAGGTACTCAGTTCACATCTCAATTTTGGAGAGCCGTACAGAGAGAGTTAGGTACTCAGGTCGAGTTGAGCACAGCATTTCATCCTCAGATCGACGGGCAGTCGGAGCGCACTATTCAAATTTTGGAGGATATGTTGCGTGCTTGTGTTATTGATTTTGGGGGTTCATGGGACTAGTTTCTGCCACTCGCGGAGTTTGCATATAATAATAGTTATCAGTCGAGTATCCAGATGGCTCCATATAAGGCTTTATATGGTAGGAGGTGCAGATCTCTAATTCGTTGGTTCGAGCCGGGCGAGGCTAGGCTATTGGGCACAGACTTGGTTCAGGATGCGTTGGGTAAGGCGAAGTTGATTCAGGAGCAGCTTCACACGATGCAGTCTAGGAAGAAGAGTTATGCGGACCGGAATGTCCGAGATGTGTATTTCATGGTTGGGGATAAGGTGTTGTTGAAGGTGTCACCCATGAAGGGTGTTATGAGGTTCGGGAAGAGGGGAAAGCTGAGTCCCAGGTTCATTGGTCCATTTGAGGTGCTTCAGAGGATTGGGCAGGTGGCTTATAGACTTGCCTTGCCTCCCAGCTTATCGAGTATTCATCCGGTGTTCCATGTTTCGATGCTCCGGGAGTATGTTAGTGACCCGTCCTATGTTTTGGACTTCCGCACAGTTCAGCTCGAGGGTGACATGTCATATGAAGTAGAGCCAGTGGCTATTTTGGGTCGTCAGGTCAGAAAGCTGAGGTCTAAGGATATAGCTTCAATGAAGGTTCAGTGGAGAGGACAGCCGGTGGAGGATGCCACCTGGGAGATCGAGCGGGAGATACAGATCAGATATCCTCACTTATTCGAGACTCCAGGTATGTTTCTAAACCCGTTCGAGGACGAATGTTTGTTTAAGAGGGGGAGGATGTAATGACCCGGCCGGTCATTCCGTGAGATTAGCTCCGTTTCCCCCATTTCTGCTTTATCATATGCTGCTTAGCCTATTTATGTTGTGTCGGGTCAGTTGGTTCGGGTTCGGAGTGGTCGTAGTGAGAACTAAGACACTTAGTCTCTTAAATTAGCTTAATAGTTGAAATCAACTAGGAGTTGACTTATTGGTAAACGACCTCGAAATGTAGATTTTATGGATCGGATAGCTTCGTTAGGTTATTTGGGACTTAAGAGTGTGTTCGGAATGAAGTTTTGATGTCCGGTGTAGAATTAGGGTTGAATTGGCGAAAGTTAGTTTTTGGCGATTTTCGGTCGACAGTGGAAAATAGGCTATCGGGATCGGAATGGAATTCTGGAATTTGGAACAGGTTCGTAATGTCATTTTGGATATGTGTGCAAAATTTCAGGTCAATCGGATGTGTTTTGGTTGGTTTCGGCATCATTGGAAAAATTTAGAAGTTTTAAAGTTCATAGGCTTGAATTTGATGTAATTTTGGTGTTTTTGTGTTGTTTCTTGGTGTTTTGAAGGCTCGATTAAGTTTAAATGACGCTATGGGGTGTGTTGGTATATTTGGTTGGGGCCCCGAGGGGCTCGGGATTGATTTTGGATGGTTAGCGGGGGTTTGGACTTAGGAAATTGCAGCAAAATAGATGCTGCTGTGAATTTACTGGTGTGGTTGCACCTGCGGATAGGGAGCCGCAAGTGCGATGGCCGCAGGTGCGAAAAGAGGCCAGGTAGGAGGGATCCGCATGTGCGGAAAAGGGCTCGCAAGTGCGAAGTTTGGACTGTTAGTAGGATTTTGTAGGTGCACACCTGGGACCGCAGGTGCGGGTATGCAAGTGCGAGGAATTGTCCGCAGGTGCGGATTAACTGGACAGAAAATATAAATAGGTGCCTCCGCAAAATTTTGGTCATTTCTTCCATTGTTGCATGCGGGTTGAGCTGGTTTGAGAGCAATTTGAAGGGGTAATTCGAAGGTCTTCAGTGGGGGTAAGTTTCTCGTCTTAACAACTCATTTCTATGTTATTTTGTGATGCATTAGGCTTGAAATTTGAAGAATTTAAAGTAGAAAAGTTGAGAAAAATGTGAGGGAGTTTGGAAAATTCTTTTGGTGATTTGAGCGGGCAATTGTGGTCCGATTGTGGTGTTAATGATATGTGTAGAATCGTGGGGGGATAAGGATTTTAGTGATGTAAATTTTATAGAATTCCCAGACGTGGGCCCGGGGCTTGGGTTTGGCCGAATTTCGAGAATTTTGTACAAATTGATAGTTTTCGATTGGGTTTTGTTCCTTTAGCGTATATTGATAATGTGAATCTGGTTTTTGTTAGATTCGGAGCAATCGGGAGCCAATTTGTGGGGCAAGAGCATTGCGGATTAGTATTGTGGCCCAGTAAAGGTAAGTAATGGCTATGAATCTTGTCCTGAGGGTATGAAATCCCGGACTTCATATTTCTCACTATTTTAGAATGGCGCACTGATTTTTGGATTGGACTTGGTCCTCCCCGTGGAAACTATTGAGTTGCGTATTTTTACTCTAAATCATATGTTAAATTGTGTTCTAAAGCTATAGATATTTTGGGCTATAAGCCATGTTTAGGGCCTCGTGCCGACTTGTTTAGACCTCTTGGGGGCTTTTTACTGTTATTTCCTCACTGTTTGATTTATGATTTACACTCAGTCATGTTATGTTTAACTGATTTCGAAACCCAGCCTTATTTACACTGTTTTGAGATATAAATGATATTTTTGGGTCGAGTACCCCATTTTACTGATACGCCTGAGGGGCTTTTGAGAGGTTCTGACTGAGTGAGGCCGAGGGCCTGATTGTGAGGATATGATACGCCATGAGGTGGTTTGATATTAGCGATTTGGCTGAAGGATCCCCTCCGGAGTCTGTACATACCCCCAGTGAGTGTA
This sequence comes from Nicotiana paniculata, assembly GCA_005239505.1. Taxonomy (NCBI): domain Eukaryota; kingdom Viridiplantae; phylum Streptophyta; class Magnoliopsida; order Solanales; family Solanaceae; genus Nicotiana; species Nicotiana paniculata. Next base: position 83,266 of record ML356910.1, read on the forward strand.
GGTACCTACTGAGTGTGAGTGCCGAGTGACGAGTGACTGGGAGGCATAAGTGACAGTGAGATTGCCCGAGGGGCTGATACTGAGTGGTTGTGAGGTGCTGAGTGATGTTCTTCCCGAGGGGTGATTTATGATACATGTTCTGCCCGAGGGGCTATTTATGACTTATTTCATTTTACACGAAATTCTTCAGGCATTTTGATTTCTGAAATTTGTTGGAAAACACATTTTCCAAAGGATTTTTCTGAAGTTAGCTTTTAAGGCATGTTGATTTCATGTATATATATATACTGTTGGAAAGAAAGGATGTGCATATTGTGAACTGATGATTTGATTTTATATGTTTCATACTGCTTAGACTTGATTTATTTTCATTACTACTGCGTTGGCGCTCACATTACTCCCTGCACCCCTGTGTGCAGATACGGGTGCTGATACCAAGCGTTAGCCATCTATTCCGTGCCGAGCCGGAGTTCGGAACATAGAGGTAGTTGTTCAGCGTCCGTAACATCTCTGTTTTCCCTTCTTATGTTGTACTTAGTTATTCGTTTGGAGGTTTTGTATTATAATAGTAGACTTTTTGGTATATTCCTTAGATGCTCATGACATGTTGACTCCGGATTTTAGGGATGGTTTAGACTGTTTTTAACTGTTTATTTTGCGTAATAGATTCAGTAAATCCTATATATTTTTATGAAATGTTGAAAATGAGTTGGGATATTTGGAAAGAAACTGTAATATGTGAATTGGCTAGCCTAGTTCCACGATAGGTGCCATCACGGCCGGCTTAGGATTTGGGTTCGTGACACATCCGTATTCATTTTTTTGTTAAAAGCATTTTAAAAAGACGATTTTGACCTTCAGGACTATTGACAAAACTGTAGACTGTAGGACAAAACTTCAGCATGTTTTGGTATGAAGTTTTAGAAAATGAACTAAATAACTTCAGCATGCATTAGAAAATTACATACTGCAAGACAAAAACTTAAGCATGTTTAGTCTGAAGTTTTAGCAAATGAATAAATAACTTAAGCATGTTTAGTCTAAAGTTTTAGTAAATTAACTAAAAAACTTAAGCATTCTTAGTCTGAAGTTTTAGCAAATGAACTAAAAAACATAAGCATGTTTAGTCTGGAATTTTAGCAAATGAACTAAATAACTTAAGCATGTTTAGTCTGAAGTTTTAGAAAATGAATTAAATACCTTAAGCATGTTACATACTGCAAGACAAAAGCTTAAGCATGTTTAGTCTGAAGTTTTAGCAAATAAACTAAAAAGCTTAAGTGTAACGACCCGACCGGTTGTTTTGTGCTCTAGGACCCCGTGCCCCTAAATGAGACTTCTCGTAGTTATGACTTGTAGGGACGGGTGGTTCGAGGTTTGGAGGAGTTTGGAGTGGTATAGGAACACTTAGTTCCTTAAGGTTGGCCTTAAAGGCCAAGTTGACTTTGGTCAACATTTTTAGTAAACGATCTCGGAATCAAGATTCGAAGGTTCCGGTAGGTTCGCATGATGATTTCGAACTTGTGCGTGTGTTCAGAACGGGTTTTGGATGACCCGAGGCCGTTTCAGCACCTAATAGTGAATTAAGGTTTCCATAAGTTCAAACTTGAGGTTTGGAACGTATTTTTGTGTTATCGAGATCCAAACGGAATTTCGTGACCGGGAATAGTTTCGTTGTGTCATTTATGACTTGCTTGCAAAATTTGGTGTCATTCCGAGTAGTATAGGTTGGTTCGGCGTATTCAAAGCGAATTCAAGAACTTAAAGTTCTTAAGTTTGATCTAATAGGTTTTGGGGTATGATTTTTAGATTTAGCGTGGTTTCGGACGTTCCGAAGGCTCGAGCGAGTCCGTACTATGATATAGGACTTGTTGGTATATTTGGATGGGGTCTCGGGTGTGCCCAGATGCCATTCAGGCATCGAGCGAGGCAAAAACCAGCCTTAAATGACTGCTGGTGCACCAGATCTGGTGCAACCGCACCTGTGGAGGTTAAGTCGCAGGTGCGAGACCGCTTCTGCGGTCCCAGCCTCGCAGGTGCGACTCCTGAGGGAGCTGCCCATTTCCGCAAATGCGGACCCCTTTCCGCAGAAGCGGAGCCGCAGGTGCGAAGCCAGGCTCCCTTCCCCTTTTCCACAGATGCAAGATTTTTCTCGTAGATGCGAGACCGCAGGTGCGGTCCTCGAGCCACAGGTGCGAAAAGCCTGTAGGCAGTGAGTTTCATTTTAAATACGGGATAGCCATTTTTGAACACTATTCTTCATCTTTGGGCGATTTTGAGAGCATGCACTGAAGGTGTTCGAACTAGCTACTGTAAGTTAAGTAATTCCTACTATACATTTAGCTTAATACTTGAATTCTTAGGTAGTTTAACACATAAAATTAGTGGAAATCATGGGTTTAGAGTAAAACCTAGGTTTTTGATAAAAATGGGAAATTACCAAGAAATTTGTTTTAAAAATCATACAAAAACTATATAATATTGATCCTTAGGCCATGGGTGATAGTTTCCTTCAAATATTTCTGGAATCCGAGCATGTGGGCCTGGAGGTGTATTTTATGATTTTCCCAATTTAGGTTTAAATGATAATTTAAGTAGGAGAATAAGGACTTTGGAGTATAGACTGATTTGTTTATGCAATATTTGACTAGTTTCGAGTCCTTGGGCAACGAATTTGGAGTTTCGGGCGCATTCTTGACCCGGAAAGTAGACTTGACGCGAGGTAAGTCTCCTTTCTAACCTTGTAAGAGGTGATTTTCCCCATAGGTGAATTAAATGATTATGTGTTATTGTTTGTGGGGGACTACGTACGTGCGAGGTGACGAGAGCCCGTGCGTAGTGACTATCATTGTTATGTCCGGGTAGTTAGGCCAACACCATGCCATGTGAATTCCATTAACTTGAGTTATATGCTTTGTAACTTCATTGTATGCAACTTTGTTTCAAGAAAACCAAGAATTTGGTGTTTTAAAAGAATTGTTATTCGGAAAGGATTGAAAGAAAGATATTGTGTTTGCATGCGACCTCTTCGCAATTTATATCCCGCGAGCGGAGTGATTCTTTCCCCTAATCTCATGGGAGCGGGCCATACGCCCTGGCAGATTAATAGATGCATCTATGGTTCGTGTCGTTTGACCCTTCGGCAGTGCACAATTATTATTATTATGTTGGCCCAGGCCGGATGTCCTTATTCCATTATGCGCATGCTATTTTCCTGGTGTTTTTTTATGACTGTTGAGCTGTGAAATATCCAGGAAGAAATAACTGAAAACATGTAATTTGGTTTTCCACCACATATTTAGATTTTTATTACGATTCGATATTTATTTCCTTACTATCCATGCTTATATGTTGTCCTCTGTTAAATTATCACCTAAATATACTTTTCGAACCCTAGTAAGTGTCAAGTCGACCTCTCGTCACTACTTCTTCAAGATTAGGTGGGATACTTACTGGGTACATATTGTTTATGTACTCATGCTACTCTCTGTAATTAATCGTACAGGTTCTGAGGTAGATGCATCTGGGTACCAGTCCGGAGCTCATTCCTAATTTATACCCTGGTCGAAGCTTCACGGTGATCTGCTTCTCTTGGCAACTCCCAGCAGCACTTTGGAGCTATTTTTTCCATTTCTGTCTATATTTACTCAGACAGTAGGACAGACTTTTATTCTTTTGATATTATTCTACTAGATGCCTGTAGACTTGTGACACCAGTTCCTAGCACACACGCTAGTAGAATTTATTTTTTTGGGATGTAATCGTTAATTATGATTTCATGATTATTTATTTTGGATAAAGTTGCCTAAGTTATCCGTTTCTACTTAATATCTCAAAACTAAGTTAAGCAAGTGTTGAAATTTTTTTTTGGTAAACTACATAAAACTCACTGGTAGATAATGGCTGGCTTGCCTGACTGTGGTATTGGGCGCCATCGCGACCTAGGTTAGGATTTGGGTCGTGACAACGTGGTATCAGAGCTCTAGGTTCACGTAGGTCTCATAAGTTACGGGCAGACCCAATAGAGTCTCGCGGATCGGTATGGAGACGTCTGTATTTATCTTCGGGAGGCTATAGGGTGTTAGGAAATCTCTCTTTATTCATATTCTATCGTGCAATTGATGGTATACTAAATCTCACTCTTTTATTCTCTCACAGATGGTGAGGACGCGTGCAGCCGACGTTCTGGACCTGGGAGGGGCCACTACCCCCGTCATCTGAGGCCGTGGCAGAGGCCAAGGGAGGGCACCAGCCCGAGGTAGGGGACAAGGGCATCCCAGAACTGTACCAGTTACACCCCAACCGGATCCAGTAGAGAACCCCATCACTGAGGAGTAGGGCGAGGTGCCCGCAGCAGATCCTGCCCCTTTGGACTTTATGACAGCGCTAGGATTTCAGGAGGTCATGGGTCGTATGGTGTGGGGATCCAGGTCACATGAAGAGGCATTGTCCAGGCTTCGGGGCTAGGCAGTGCAGCAGGGTCACCAGCCTATGAGATCAGCACCAGCGGTTCGGAAACCTAGATGTGGAGGACAGGTTGGTAGGGGTCATCCCAGAGGTGGAGGCCAGGCAGGGGGAGCCCAGTCAGCTCCTGTTTATTCTAGTGGAGTTCAGTCATCCGGCGCTCCAGCCAGATTCTATGCTATTTCGGCCAGATCAGACACAGTGGCCTCAGATGTCGTGATCACATGTATTATTTCAGTATGCGGTAGAGATGCATCGGTATTATTAGATCCGGGGTCCACTTATTCATATGTATCATCCTTATTTTCTCATTCCGTGGATCTTCCTCGTGAGTCCTTGGGTACTCCTGTTTATGTGTACACTCCCGTGGGCGATTTTGTGGCTGTGGACCAGATTTATCGGTCCTGTGTGGTTACATTCTATGGGTTCGCTCCAGCGCGGACCTTCTGTTGCTTGATATGGTTGATGTTGAGATCATCCTAGGCATGGATTGGATGTCTCCCTATCATGCCATTCTAGATTTCCATGCCAAGACTGTTACTCTAGTCATGCTCGAGTTGCCGAGATTGGAGCGGAGAGGTTCCTCAGTTAGTGCCGCTAATCGGGTTATTTCTTTCCTGAAGGCTCGACATATGGTTAAGCAGGGTTGTTTGGCTTATCTTGCATATGTGCGGGACAACATCTCCGAATCTCCGACGATTAATTCATTGCTAGTAGTTCGAGAGTTTGATGATGTATTTCCTTCAGATCTTCCAGGCATGCCACCGGATCGTGACATTGATTTTTGCATTGACTTAGCTCCAGGCACCCAGCCTATATCTATTCCCCCGTACCGTATGGCTCCTAAGGAATTGAGGGAATTGAAAGAATATCTTGAGAAGTTGCTGGCTAAGGGGTTTATCAGACCGAGTGTATCGCCTTGGGGTGCTCCAGTGTTATTTGTGAAAAAGAAGGATGGGACTATGTGGATGTGTATTGACTACCGCCAGTTGAACAAGGTCACCATCAAGAACAAGTACCCATTGCCGTGTATCGATGATTTTTTTGACCAGTTGTAGGGTGCTCGGGTGTTTTCTAAGATTGACCTGAGATCGGGGTACCATCAGTTGAAGATTCGGGACTCGGATGTTCTGAAGATGGCCTTTCGTACGAGATATGGTCATTTTGAGTTCCTGGTGATTTCCTTTGGCTTGACTAATTCCTTAGCAGCATTTTTGGACTTGATGAAAAGGGTGTTCAGGCCTTATATTGATTCTTTTGACATCGTCTTCATTGATGACATTCTGATTTACTCACGTAGCCTGGGGGAGCACGAGCAGCATTTGAGGGTTGTGCTCCAGACTTTGCGAGAACATAAGTTGTATGCTAAGTTCTCCAAGTGTGAGTTTTGGTTGGATTCTGTGGCATTCTTGGGGCATGTGGTATCCATAGAGGTTATCAAGGTTGATCCTAAGAAGATTGAGGCAGTTCAGAGTTGGCTACGCCCTACTTTAGCTACAGAGATCAGGAGCTTCTTGGGTCTAGCAGGTTATTATCACTGATTTGTGGAGGATTTTTCATCCATTGCAGCTCCTCTAACTAGATTGACTCAGAGGAATGCCCCATTCTAATGGTTCGACCAGTGTGAGGCGAGATTTCAAAAGCTCAAGACAACATTGACCTCATCACCAGTTCTAGCGTTGCCTTCCGGTTCGGGGATGTATACGGTTTATTGCGACGCTTCACGCATTGGTTTGGGTTGTGTGTTTATGCAGGAGGATTGAGTTATTGCATATGCTTCACGACAGCTAAAGGTTCATGAGAAGAATTACCGTGTGCACGATCTGCACTTGGCGGCAATCGTTCATGCTCTCAAGATTTGGAGGCACTACTTGTATGGGGTGCCTTGTGAGGTTTATACAGATCACCACAGTTTGCAGCACTTGTCCAAGCAAAGGGATCTTAATTTGAGGAAGCGTAGGTGACTTGAGTTGCTGAAGGATTATGACATCAACATTCTTTATCATCCGGGCAAGGCAAACGTGGTTGCAGATGCCTTAAGCAGGAAGGCGGAGAGTATGGGTAGTTTGGGCTTCATTTCAGCAGAGGAGAGACCTCTAGATTTAGACATCCAGTCCTTGGCTAATTTCCTGGTGAGGTTGGACCTTTCAGAGCCCAGCTGAGTTCTCGCACGTGTGGTTGCTCAGTCTTCGTTATTGGGGAGATCAAGGCTCAGCAGTTTGATGATCCGCGCCTGGCAGAGCTGCGGGAAACAATGGTACAGGGTGGTACCAAGGAGGTTTCCATTGGCAAGGATGGTGTTCTGAGGCTCCAGGGTCGCTTATGTGTCCCCAATTTTGATGGCCTGAGGGAGAGGATTCTAGAGGAGGCTCATAGTTCACGGTATTCTATTCATCCTGGTGCTACGAAGATGTATCGTGACTTGAGGCAGCACTATTGGTAGAGACGGGTGAAGAAATACATAGTGGAGTATGTGGCTAGATGTCTAAATTGCCAGCAGGTTAAGTATGAGCACCAGAGGCAAGGAGGTCTACTTCAGCAGATGCCTATACTTGAGTGGAAGTGGGAGCGCATCACTATGGACTTCGTAGTTGGATTGCCTCGGACTTTGCGGAAGGTTGATGTGGTTTGGGTCATTGTGGAAAGGTTGACCAAGTCGGCACATTTCATTACAATAGCTACTAATTATACTTCTGAGAGGTTGGCCCAAATCTACATTCGGGAGATAGTTTGGTTGCACGGTGTGCCTGTGTCCATTGTATCAGATCGAGGCCCTCAGTTCACCTCGCACTTCTAGAGAGCCGTACAGAGTGAGTTAGGCACCCAGGTAGAGCTCAGCACAGCATTCCACCCTTAGACCAACGAGCAGTCGGAGCGGACAGTTCAGATATAGGAGGACATGCTCAGGGCATATGTGATTGACTTTGGAGGACAGTGGGACCAATTCTTACCTTTGGCCGAGTTTGCTTATAATAATAGTTATCAGTCTAGCATTGAGATGGCTCCATTTGAGGCCTTGTATGGTCGGTGATGTTGTTCTCCCATCGGGTGGTTTGATCCTGGCGAGGCTAAGCTATATGGCACCGATTTGGTGAAGGATGCTTTGGAGAAGGTGAAGTTGATTCAGGAGAGACTTCACACAGCACAGTCCAGACAGAAGAGTTACGTAGATCAGAAGGTCTCGCCGATGAAGGGTATTATGAGGTTTGGGAAGAAGGGAAAGCTGATCTCGAGGTTTATAGGCCTATTTGAGGTGTTGAGACGAGTTGGGGAGGTTTCTAATGAGCTTGATTTACCTCCCAGTTTATCAAGGGTTCATCCGGTCTTTCATGTATCCATGCTCCGGAGGTATCACGCCGACTTCTCTCACGTAGTTGATTTCAGCACCATTCAGCTAGATGAGAGGTTGGGTTACAAGGAGGAGCCAATTGCTATCATTGACAGGTAGGATCGCCAGTTGAGGTCCAAGAGGGTTTCCGCCATAAAGGTCCAGTGGAGGGGCCAACCAGTTGAGGAGGCGACTTGGGAGTCTGAGGAGGACATGCAGAGCAGATATCCACACTTATTCAGCACTTCAGGTATGATTCTAGACCCATTCGAGGACGAACGTTTGTTTAAGATGTGGAGAATGTAACGACCCGACCGGTCGTTTTGTGTTCTAGGACCCCCGTTCCCCTAAATGATACTTCCCGTAGTTTCTTTTACTGATTTATGACTTGCCGGGACGGGTGGTTTGAGGTTTGGAGGATTTTGGAGCGGTATAGGAACACTTAGTTCCTTAAGGTTGGTCTTAAAGGCTAAGTTTGACTTCAAGTCAACATTTTTAGTAAACGACCTCGGAATCGAGATTCGAAGGTTCCAGTAGGTTTGCATGATGATTTCGAACTTGGACGTTTGTTCGGAACGGGTTTTGGATGAACCGGGGGCATTTCGGCGCCTAATAGTGAATTAAGGTTTCCTTAAGTTCAAACTTGAGGTTTGGAACGTGTTTTTGTGTATCGAGATCCAAACGGAATTTCGAGATCGGGAATAGTTTTGTTGGGTCATTTATGACTTGCTTGCAAAATTTGGTGTCATTCCGAGTAGTATAGGTAGGTTCGGCGTATTGAAAGCAAATTCAAGAACTTAAAGTTCTTAAGTTTGATCCAATAGATTTTGGGGTATGATTTTTAGATATAGCGTGGTTTCGGACATTAGAAGGCTCGAGCAAGTCCGTACTATGACTTAGGACTTGTTGGTATATTTGGATGGGGTCACAGGTGGACCCAGATGCCATTCGGGCATCGAGTGAGGCAAAAACCAGCCTTAAATGACTGCTGGTGCACCAGATCTGGTGCGACCGCACCTGCAGAGGTCAAGTCGCAGGAGCGAGACCGCTTCGGCAGTCCTAGCCTCGCAGGTGCGACTCCTGAGGGAGCTGCCCATATGCGGACTCCTTTCCGCAGAAGCGGAGCCACAGGTGCGAACTCTTCTTCAAAAGTGCGAAGCTAGGCCCCCTTCCCCTTCTCCGTAGATGCGAGATTTTTCTCGCAGATACGAGACCTCATGTGCGGTCCTCGAGCCGCAGGTGCGAAAAACCTGTAGGTAGTGAGTTTTGTTTTAAATACGGGACTTAGCCATTTTTGAACACTATTCTTCTTCTTTGGGCGATTTTGAGAGCATGCAAGGAAGGTATTCGACCTAGCTACTGTAAGGTAAGTAATTCCTACTATAAGTTTAGCTTAATACTTGAATAGGTAGATTAACACATCAAATTAGTGGAAATCATGGGTATAGAGTAAAACCTAGATTTTTGACAAAAATGGGAAATTACCAAGAAATTTGTTAAAATAAATCATACAAAAACTATATAATATTGATCCTTAGGCCATGGGTGATAGTTTCCTTCAAAAATTTCCGGAATCCGAGCATGTGGGCTCGGAGGTGTATTTTAGGATTTTCCTAATTCAGGTTGAAATGATCATTTAAGTAGGAGAATTAAGGACTTTGGAGTATAGATTGATTTGTTTATGCAATATTTGACTAGTTTCGAGTCCTTGGGCGACGAATTTGGAGCTTCGGACGCATTCTTGACACGGGAAGTAGACTTAACGCGAGGTAAGTCTCCTTTATAACTTTGTAAGAGGAAATTTTCCCCATAGGTGAATTAAATGATTATGTGTTATTGTTTGTGGGGGACTACGTACGTTCGAGGTGACGAGATCCCGTGCGTAGTGACTATTATTGTTATGTTCGGGTAGTTAGGCCCACACCATGCCATGTGAATTCCATTAACTTGAGTTATATGCTTTGTAACTTCATTGTATGCAACTTTGTTTCATGAAAATCGAGAATTTGGTGTTTTAAAAGAATTGTTATTTGGAAAGGATTGAAAGAAAGATGTTGTGTTTGCATGCGACCGCTTCGCAATTTATATCCCGCGAGCGGAGTGATTCTTTCCCCTACTCTCATGGGAGCGGGCCGTACGCCACGACAGGTTAATAGATGCATCTATGGTTCGCGTCGTTCGACCCTTCGGCAGTGCACAGTTATTAGTATTATGTTGGCCCAGGACGGATGTCCTTATTCCATTATGCGCATGCTATTTTCCTGATATTTTTTAATGACTGTTGAGCTGTGAAATATCCTGGAAGAACAAACTGAAAACTTGTAATTTGGTGTTCCACCACGTATTTGGATTTTTATTACGATTCTGTAACGACCCGACTGGTCGTCTTGAGCTCTAGCGCGTCGTTCAGCGGTTTAAAGTCATGAGCAGCTTTGTTTCAGGTATTATCACTTGTAGGTGTGGTCGGAATTAAATTTCGGAAAGTTCGGAGTCAAATTGGAAAGAAAATTCTCATTTCAGAAGCCTTAAGTTGGAAGAATCGACTAAGACTGGAATATGGAGTAAACGACCTCGGAATCAGGATCTCAAGGTTCCAGCAGATTCGTATGATGATTTCGGACTAGTGCATATGTACGGATCGGGTTTTGGATAACCCGGGAGCTTTTTAGCGTATATTGTAGAAGTTAGCATTTTAGAAGGAATTTCATAAGTCTGGGTTGAAGTGAATTTTGATGTTATTGATGTCCGTTTGGGATTCCAAATCTGGGAATAGCTCTGTATGGTGATTCTGGAGTTGGGAGAGCGATCAGAAGTGAATTCGGAGGTCCGTAGGTCATTTTGAAGTCATTTGACTAAAGATAGAAATTTGAAGGTTTTTAAGAAGTTTGACCGAGAGTTTGACTTTTGATATCGGGGTCGGATTCCGATTCCGAAAGTTGGAGCAGGTCCGAAAGGTCGAATATGATTTTTGTGCAAAGTTTGGGGTCAATCGGACGTGATTTGATAGGTTTCGGCATCGAATGTAGAAGGTTGAAATTTCAAAGTTCATAAAGCTTGAATTGGAGCGTGATTCATGATTTTGACATTGTTTGATGTGATTTGAGGCATCGAGCGAGTTCGTATCATATTTTGGGACATGTTGGTATAATTGGTAAAGGTCCCGAGGGCCTCGGGTGGATTTCGGAAGGTTAACGGAATGGATTTCGGGCCAAAATAGCTGCTGAAATTTCTGCTGCAAATCTGTTTTGGACAGTAATCGATGCATCAAAGAGCTAACTTTGGAGGCGTATATATAAAAATCTATAAGGAATCTAAAAATTTGCAAAACAAAAAAAAGTTTTATCCCTTGCATTCTAGTTTCCAGAAAATTAAACCATTCATGATTTGGACATTTTATCAAAAAATTATGATCGATTGAAGATAGCTGGTGGAGCAGTTTCGAGAATTTTCTGATGAATGGAGCCGACTTTAGAAGCTCATATCTCGGAATATAAAGAGTTATATGGTTTACAACCTATCTAATTAAAGATCTTCAAGTCTAGTTTCTAAATCTTCTAACCGTTTGTCATTTGGATATTTATACAAGAAGTTATGGGCATTTTAACAGAAGGTGTACAGCAAGGAAAAATTATAAAAGGATGTACAACCTGCACAGCGCAAGGTACAACTCGATGAAGACTGGGCAGATTATTTTAAACACGAGTTTTGGCCCATTTCTTTCATTTCTTTCACTTGGTTTGGACGATTTTGGAGAGCTCAAGGAGGGATTTTCACCAAGCAACACTAGGTAAGTGATTTCTTCCTATTTTTGAGTTAAATATGTGATCTTACATGGATTTAGACATGAAAAATTAGTATAAATTTGGATTTTTTGGGGAAGACCTAGAATTTGGAATTTTGGACTTTTACCATGAATTTGAGAATGAAAATTAGAGTAAATTGTATAATTGAGTTAGTAAAGCTATGGGTATAACTTATCTTCGAGAAATTTTTGGAAGCGGGGCACGTGGGCCCGAGGGAATTTTGGTCAACTTTTCAAGCGGAGTTGAGAACTTATAAAATTTGAATTGTCACAAGTATTAGAGTGAATTTTTATTGGTTTGCCCATTATTTGAATAGTTTTGGGGCGTTGTGCATCAATTGGAGTCGTCGGAAGGGCTTGGAAGCCGGTTATGGAATTTCGGAACGAGGTAAGTTTCCCTTCTAACTTTGTGAGGGAGAATTGTCCCCCTAGGTGAAATAATTAATTATGTGCTACTATCTGCGGGGGCTGCGTACGCACGAGGTGACGGGAGTCCGTGCGTATCTACTATTATGCCATGTCCGGGTAGTCTAGGACCCACTAGCGTGCCTTACGTGTTGTAATGTGATCCTGCCAATGATATTAGACTGATAATGCTATTGAATTTGTAACTTATTTCCTACGAAGGCTAGAGTGTATCTTCTTAATCATTTAAAAGAGAATTGACTCCTCCGTGGATAGTTGTATTCCGAATAAGTTTATATCGTTGAATATTATAAAACTTGGCAAATGAATTTCGAAAAAAGGATTTAAATACTATTTGGTGATTTTTAAAAGAGAAATTTGTCATTTACTTGAATATTGTTTTTCCGACGTGGTCGGGGTGGACTGTTGATTGTGCATGACTGCATGTGACCGCTTCGCAATTTACATTCCGTGAGCGGAGTGTTATTTCTCCCACTCTCATGGGATCGGGTCGTACGCCACGGCGGATTGAAAGATGCACTTATGGTTCGGGCCGTTTGACCCTCGGCAGTGCATAGATATGATTATTTTATGGAAAATGTGCACTTATGGTTCGGGCCGTTTGACCCTCGGCAGTGCATAGATATGATTATTTTATGGAAAATGTGCACTTATGGTTCGGGCCGTTCGACCCTCGGCAGTGCATAAATATGATTATTTTGTGGTAAAGGTGCACTTATGGTTCGGGTCGTTCGACCCTCGGCAGTGCACATAGATGATTATTATGATGGCTCAGGCCGGTTATCCTTATCCCGTATGCGCATGCTAAATTGTTAAACTTTTTTCATGAATTTTTAAGTGACAAGATATTTGGGGGAAAATAAAGAAGTAAAAATTTATTTAAGGTATTTGGGGGAAAATGAGGAAGTAGTACTTGTTTGTACTTTCAGTATTTACTTGAATTACAGTTATCCGTAATGCTTACTGTTTTATCATCCTCGTATGCCTATACTGATATCATATTGTGTTAAATTAATTTGTTGGACCTTAGTGAGTGTCTAATCCGACCTCTCGTCACTACCTCTCTAAGGTTAGGCGGGCGACTTGCTACGTACACGTTGTTTTTGTACTCATGCTAAACTTGTTGTGCATTTTTATTGCACAGGTACTTACACAGCGATGTGACTGGTTTGGAGACTTAGGCGAGCTGCATCATCCGGAGGCGATCCGCAGCTGACAGAGTCTCCCTCGTATGGTATTCATTTTGTTTTAAATTTCATTGTCCAATTTGTATCTCGGACAAGATTTGTAATGATTGCATAAATTCTTAGAAATTGCTCATGCACTTGTGGCACCGGGTTCTGGGATGTGTTTGGGATATATATTTGATAAAATAGAATACTTAGACCATCGTATTTGCTTAACGGATTTTTGTTTAGTTATTACTAATAAATTAAAGGCAATGATTTCAAAAATGTTAAAACAGGAATTTATTTCAACTAGTTAATGATTGGCTTGCCTGACGATGGTGTCCGGTGCCATCACGACCTTAATAGATTTTTGGGTCGTGACAACTTGGTATCAGAGCACTAGGTTCCCTTACGTTTCACGAGTCATCATCAAGTCTAGTATAGTCTTGCGTATCGGTACGAAGACGTCTGTACTTATCTTCGAGAGGCTACAGGGATGTTAGGAGTACTTCCCTTCTTGATTCCTCATCGTGCGATTCGATTCCTTTGAGGCTTATGCCTATGTTCTTCCTACTCAATCTTATACGTCGCGAAGCGCTTGCTATGAAACATGGATTTGAGGAATTGAAATGGTGCTACGGATATGGTGCGAGATGTTTTCCATGTGTAGTTGGTTGGGGTTGCTGTTGTTGCCCTGCAGAAGAATATTATGTTGTTTCAGTTGTTTCTGAGAACTTTGAGGCTATGCTCAGATTGTTATGATGCTTACAATTGGTTATCGCGCGGTGTTGATATGATGGTAGAATGTTTGCCCATATGTCGGGGTAATGAATGACTTGAAGGGAGGTCTTCTCAGAGCGTAATTTCGAGATTTCAGTATTTTAGTTCCGGCGGAGGAAGGACAATTGGACTATGAATGTTCAGTCTGGGGGATAAAGTAATGAGACTTGGTGTTATCAAGCGAGGTGGAGTTTTCATCTGTGAAGTATTATCGCTGTTTTGATCGAATAGAATGTGTTAAGTTCGCCGGTGTTATATTCTTCGGTTGCATTGGGTCAGAGTGTTGTGAAGTAGTACTAAAGAAGCGGTTGTCAGAGATCGTGGTGTGTGGTGGTTCAGAAGTGAATAGTTATTTCAAATGAAGGCAACTCGAGAAAGATGATCTTAGGAGAGTTTGAAGTCGTGGTGATTTGTTGGTGTAAGAGCTATAGAGAATGATATTGAATTGGGCAGCATATGATGAAGGAAGACATGTGAGAAGTGTCAGGCGGCGGCTAAATTTCTAAAAGGCCAGGCGTAAGAAAAGTAAGTCAGGTAGTGCTTAAAGGAATGAGGTTAACCAAAGTGGGAGAGCGACAGCATAGTGGTGAATTAGAAGATATTGTAGCGTATTTAGTAGATGTCCATGAAGGGCGGACGGACTGGTAAAGTTAGTGAATTAGAACACGCTTAGGATGGGGTATTGATGTTGTAGAGAGTGTGCAGTACAGCGTCGTTGGAAGGTGTCAGTTGGTAATTTCCACATGTGGGTTATCTTTTGTGGGCAGGTTAGCGGTCGTGTAGTTGGCAAGTTTCTGCAAGGAATTCTAGTGGTTATTCGGTGGGAGGCCGAATATGTGAATGATGCTACGGAACTTGAGTATTTAAGAAATGCCAACAGAAGAATTTAGAAGGATTTCGGTGGGGTCCAGAGTGGTGCAAGGAGTAGCTTCGGGCTAAGTGGGAGAGTCCCATTGCCTGCAATTTGGGTTGCAGGATTATCTTCTCATGGGGTTACTATTGTTTCTAAGGCGATTAAGGATGATTAAAAGAAGATTGATTGGTTAGCCATGGTTGGAATGGCACATGTGCGACAGTGATCAGTTCCTTCAATGTGATTAAGTTATGCATGTGGTTTGTGCCGGTGCGTGCGAGGCTTGTCGGCCGCCATAATGGATTTATTTGGAAGCATTCAAGTATTATGGCTTATCAGGTGTAGGCAGATCCCGGAAGGATCATGGGGGTATAGACTATTCCCTGAGAATTTGCCTGTTTTGTGATTATGAGAATTCACTCGTGTGTTGTTGGGGTTTCTATATGACGAGGTGATCACCCTATTAGTGGTTCAAGAGTTATGATGGAATTCTTGCGCTATCTCATATTGGCATGCAGGTGCAGTAATCAGTATGTAATTGGAAGTAAGGATCAAGATTGCAGTTCGATGTTGACAAGGATGTCATGAGCTGGGTGAGCAAGAAGAAGGGATTTGAATGTCTAGAGTAAGTTGGTGTTGTCCCCAGTGTCACCTGAGATCGGTGTTTGGTGAAAGAGGC
Source organism: Nicotiana paniculata (assembly GCA_005239505.1). Classification (NCBI taxonomy): domain Eukaryota; kingdom Viridiplantae; phylum Streptophyta; class Magnoliopsida; order Solanales; family Solanaceae; genus Nicotiana; species Nicotiana paniculata. Next base: position 98,767 of record ML356910.1, read on the forward strand.
TTTGTATCCTGGTCATGGGTTCTTGATGTGTTTTGCAGTATTAGTGTGGTCGGTGATATGGATATACAGACTTTTTACCTCGTGGAGGGTCGTGGGAGCGTGACCACGGGAAGATTGTATAAGTGTGACATGTAGTCACGTATGTATTGAAGATTTAGACTGAGTATAAGGAAGTGTAATATTGCTTATGTGAGAATTTATGCTTGGGAGGTGTTCAATTCATTGAGTTGTGGATTGTGGGGTGTTTGTCCCGGCTATGATGGTTGTTCTTGCATGTTATGAGAAGAAGTGGGTTATTATGGACCCAGGTAAGGCTATCATCCTAGTTCGGTGCGAGCAGAATCAGCTTGAAGTGTGTGAATGGGTTTAAACAGGATTATGGGCTTCATGTGAGGCAAATGTGTTCCTTTCAGTATAGCGCTCCTCAAGGAGGGGTGCTGGAATATCGGATGTTGTTCCGTCTTCGTTCATTTCATGTAAGGTTATTATTGTGCCGTGTGAGTTGTGAAACGGCTTGAGAAATTCCTATGTGTTAAGATTCAGCGTAGTGATGATGTTATGTGAGCAGGAGGGCTCTTGAGATTTCAGAGTATATATATATCGCACCTCAGTTGTGCTTATTTTTTGTAGCATATGGCTCTATCAGTCTCCCCAGGATGGTATTATGCACTGATCACGCTCAACTATGTCTAATAAAAGACTAAACGGGCGTTGCAAATATAATCCGGGGTATTATGCCCAGAGTCGATCCCACAGGGAATTTACGTATCAATCAAGTCTTTAGAATACGCAACTTTTACTCAATCAATTCTCTCAAGACTTTTTGAATATAAATTGGTGATGTTTTACTAGTTCTACTGACAATAATAATAACTAACGATTACTAACAATATGTTGTAAACAATTATGATAAAGGTCTAAGACTATGGTTTCCCCCGTTGGTGAACTTACTTCTCAGATATTTCATATAACTTGATTAATTATCTCTATCAATAATGAACACTCTATCTACCATAAATCTCTCTCAAGTTACGCTAGCTAGATTGCTTTACAGTTCACTTTAGATTGCACCCGGAGTATCGTTATTTCTAATCCAACTTCTAAACCGTCGGTTATGAATTTCGTCTATACTTTGGGAGTGGTGTTTTTCAATCAATTACCTAAATATGTACTCTCTCTCAAGTAGATACATACTAAATAGGCACATTTAATTGATGGCCATCCAATTAACTACAACACGAACGTAGTTGAACAAATAGAGATGAACAATCAACCAAACTATATTAATATCATTATAAGTTTGTCCCCCAACGGGTTCCACCAAAACCCTAGATTAAGAAAATTAGCTACTCATATTCATAAGTATCAAATCTAAAATAACTTGCATAATTGAATTACAGAGTAATGAACTAAGGAGATAAAAATCATTGTTTTTGCTTTGCTAAGTAGTAAATCCACAGGCTTTTCATCACTTTAATGGCTTCCTCCCCTTTCAAGTTGTGTTTTTGGGTCTATTTATATGTTTGGGATATACCCTAAACGTGTAGGAGACTTCTATTCCAACGGGGAAACACTTAAAACTCTTCAAAACTCGGATTTAACCGGATCAGGGGCCAGGCGTTACAGGCCAAACGCCTGGATAACGCCTGGCCAGGGCTGGCATTTGGGCCCTGGCGCCTGGATAACGCCAGGCTGGGGCTGGCGTTTGGGCTCTAGCGCCTGGCTAACACTAGGTTGGGTCTGGCCTTAAGGCTCAAAGGCCCGGCTATAGCCCGGTGCACTCCTCTTCGCCTCTTGAGCGTATTTTTGACGTATTTGCATCCATTTAGCTCGGCTTCCATCTCCAATTCACCTACACATGAAATAGACTCCATTATGCATATAAAAAGTGTATTTTTATCATTAACAGACATAAAATGTAAGGCATATAACGTGTTAAACCATGAATTCTAGCCACGCATCATGCACTTAGCGTGCTTATGACCGGTATTCAGTAATTTGTAATGGTGAGCAATTCAGCTCCGTGTATATCTCCTTATGTGAATTTTATGATGGGATTGGGTGGCACGCCGCCACAGGTATGTTATTTAGATTGGGTTGCACGCCGCAAGAGGGTGATGTTGAGTGAGGTTCCTATATTTATTTTTCTTGTTTTTTGCTTCCTATTTTCTAAGGAAATCCATGTTAGTTGTGTGAGTCGAGTAGTCCACTCCTGATTCATTTCCTTATGTATCGTGTTCGAGTTATAGGCTATTGGCGCATTGTGGCATCGTGTGAGACTGATGGTCATGTCTGGGGGTGATTTGTTGACTGAGCAGTTCATACTGGGTGAGACGATATTTATAGATCAGGGATCGGTGCGATAAGATTATGTGAAGTATATTACAGGACAATTACCATTATTTGGTTCGTAATGAGATGATGATTTTAGTCAAGGGGAAAGATTCAATGTTTGGTCAACTCTGCAATTGGTTAGAAATTTCTACACGTCTCCTCCGTTGTGGTGGTATCACCAGCATTATAGCAGGATGTGTGTATATATATATATATAT
>MDKI01271005.1:0-17885 GCA_005239505.1 Nicotiana paniculata
ACACACTTCGTGCTGCTTTAACTACATATATAGCATGTTATAGTATATGATAATGTATTCATTATTTGTATTATAACAGAGTTAAAGAATTACATTCATTCATCACTAGGTTATAAGTCGATGAATCAATTATAACATATTAATTGATATAGGTCGAGACGTTTTGTTTTGAATATTCAACGATGCATCTGAGTAGGTTATAAGTCGATGATAGACTTGTAAAGATCCTAATTAATATACATAATTTTTCATCAAATATACATGTGTGTCAGTTGAATCATCGACTTATAACCTAGTGATGAATGAATGTAATTCATTAACTCTGTTATAATACAAATAATGAATATAGTATCATATACTATAACATGTTATATATATAGTTAAAGCAGCACGAAGTGTGTGTGTTATATATATACGCACACTAACATATATTATAACAAGTTACATATACGTTATAGTATTACAGTGAAGTGTTTGTGTATATATGTATATATATATGTATATATATATATATATATATATATATATATATATATATATATATGTATATATATTCCCTAAAATAACCCGACCATGTGTTCCTAGCGCTTCATGTAAATTATAAATTGTAACCTACTCAGATGCATCATTGAATATTAAAAACAAAACGTCTCGACTTATATCTATCTCTCTCTCTCTCTCTCTTTATATATATATATATATATATATATATATATATATAAAACACGCTTCGTTGTATAATTTTAACTACATATATAGCATGTAGAGTATATTTTAGTGTATTCATCTCTTGTATTACAAAAGTGTTAACGGATTTCATTTATATTATTTAGATAGTAAATATAAAGGTGATTTTTAACTTTGACCAATGTTGACCTGAAAAGCGACCAACTTTGGTCGCTAATTATCCAGAAATTAAAATTAGCGACCAAAGTTGCTCGCTATATTTAAATCAGATTTATTTTATATTTTATATAATATTTAAAATAAAAATATAATTTTTAAACGTTAGAACTGGGTCCCAGATTAGCGACCAAAGTTGGTCTCTATTTTCTGCCCTTTCATAAGCGACCAACTTTGGTCGCTAATTTTAAATTTTATTTATTTATATTTTATAATTTTTTAAAATAATAATATAACTATTAAAATTTTATAACTGGGTCTCACTTTAGCGACCAAAGTTGGTCTCTAATTTAATATTTCTTTGACCAAGCAAGTCTGACCAGTCCGGTCAACATTTTGACCACATTATCGACTAAAAAGCAACCAACCTTGGTCGCTAAAATATTTAGAATAATTATTTAATAATTTTCTCCAGTTTAGCGACCAACTTTGGTCGCTTTTCTTGACAGACCAAATTTGGTCGCAAATCCTTGATCGCTTTTTCCCGGATTTTTAGTAGTGTCCATAGAAAAATTGTCAATGATTTCAGGATCGCAGCCCGTAATTAACGCGATTAAAGCTGGTAACATATATATTTTGCTCAATCCCTTGTTGATAACTGATAGCAACTGTACAAGATTCAATTTTTACCAATCACAAGTTACATTAATGAAGATTGAGAAGTAACCAGAAGGTCAACTTTAATTTGTAAATACCTGTATTTTCTAGTAGCAGATATGGAAGAGCCAAAATCCCTTTATAGTCCACCCTGTTAAGAAGATCACAAAACTGAACATGTTGCTTTATTTGAGTGCTTTTCATGCTTCAACTTCATTTAATTACTCCACTACATACCCATAGTTCATGTTACAAGCATCTTGTAACTTAACTAGTTTCCCACGATATAAAGGATTTGATGGAGTTGAGATCAACGCTTCAGATGGCGGCAACCTGATTGACGAATTCATGAATGATCAAGTCAATGATAAGAAGGGTATTGAGGACCATTGTCAACATGCCCTGTAAATAGTATAAGCAGTGGCAAACGAAATTGGAGCAAATAGAGTTGGTATAAAACTCTCATTTTTCAGATTATGATGGCAAAGAAAAGGACTCAAATCCAGAAGCAGTAGCAATTTACATGGCGAATGAACCAAGCAAACTTGGTGTTCTCTATCTTCATGTGGTTGAGCCAAGAGAAGCAGCTAAGGGTCTTCTTCCTATTAGGAAAGCTTTTCAGTTTTTCAATTGATCTCTATTTTGTTTTTCGTCTGTAGGACTAATTTCTGGGAGGTTTCCCATAATCTGTGCCAGGCGGAAATCCATCAATTGCAAAAAAAATTCCTTTCTTTTTTTATCTTTTGATTTTTTGTTTTACTAACGAATACGATCTTCAAAAGTGATAAATTTCTCTATAGAATAACGAATAATATTTTCGGGCCCCGTTCCGGTGCACGTTTCTTGACTGTTACAGTGTCAATAAACGATAATCTTGTCTATTGACATTTCTTCAAGTGTATCGTCACCAGATTCGCGTTTTTCTGTCGTTGGTGAGGATGACAGTCCAGCCCGCTTGTATTTTTCTTGGATCCGTGGGTGTTTGTGTGTTTTGCAGATATCACTTTTGTGGCTGTTTGGTGGTGGTAGAGAGGTGGACACGCAAAAGCAGTAGAGCAGCAACTATACGCCGGGTTCCGCAGCATCGGGAGTATACCAAGTTGAAAGTTCGGAATTGGTACCTCCCGCCTCTTGTTTCTCTTGTCTCCTATGTTAATTACTTTGTTGCCGTAGTATTTCATACTAGTCTAGTCAGTCTAGTAGTGGGCTTGTAGTTACTACTTGCTCCTTTTGCTGTGTTGTGTGGTGTTTTTTTCTTCTTCATTTTTAGACCTACGTAGGTATAGAGCATGTGGTTTGTAATGGCAGAGTAGGGTCATGTCCTCAGGGAGGTCGGGTGGTGGGGAGGGGGTAGTGCAAGGGTCAGGGGTTGGGACGGGGGCTAAAGAGGGTAAAGGGAACAAGGTCCCATGTAGGTTGAGAATTGGATCGTGGAATATAGGGACGTTGACGGTAAGTCTATAGAGCTGGCGAAGATTCTTCAGAAAAGGAGGGTCAATATAGCGTGTGTACAGGAGACTAGGTTGGTAGGATCGAAATCGAGGAATGCAGACCGGTATAAATTGTGGTTCTCCAGAGTCGTGAAGGACAAGAACGGAGTAGGCATTTTGGTGGATAGGAAGCTCAAAGAGTCGATGGTAGAGGTTAGGCGGGTGAATGATAGATTGATAGCGATTAAGTTAGTAGTTAGAGGGGCACTCTGAATGTCATTAGCGCTTATGCGCCAAACGGGCTTGGACGAGGAGGTTAAAAGGCGCTTCTGGGAGGCGCTGGATGAGGTGGTGCAGGCCTGCAGGGTATTCCGCCTATGGAGAAGTTATACATAGGAGGGGATTTCAATAGTCATATTAGGTCGTCCGATGGTGGCTATGGTGAGGTGCACGGTGGTTTCATCTTTGGTGATAGGAACGGGGGTGGTACCTCACTGTTGGATTTTGCTAGAGCTTTTGAGTTGGTGATCGTGAACTCTATGTTTCCGAAGAGGGAGGACCATTTGGTTACTTTTCGGAGTATGGTGGCTAAGACTCAGATTAACTATCTTCTCCTCAGGAGGTATGATAGGGGGTTTTGCGAGGATTGCAAGGTGATCCCGAGTGAGAACCTCGCGACTCAACATAGGATCCTGGTGATGGACGTTGGTATCTTGATGATGATGAAGAAGAAGAAGAGGTTTGTACGGGGTCAGTCGAGGATCAGGTGGGGAGTTTTGTCTAAGGATAATGCGCGGGAGTTGGAGGGGCGGCTGACGACTATGGGTGCCTGGAAGAGTGGTAGGGACACTAGCTATGTGGATGGAAACGACAGACTGTATAAGGGAGGCAATAGAGGTGGGAGTTTGAAAGGTTACTCTGGCGGGCATCGAGGCGACTGGTGGTGGAATGACGTGGTACAAGGTAAAATGGAAGCCAAGAAAATGGCTTACCTTAAGTTAGTAGAGAGCACCGAAGAGGATCAGAGGAGAGCGAACAGAGAAAGATATAAGGAGGCTAGGAGGAGGCGAAATTAGCGGTCACAGAGGCTAAGACTGCTGCATTTGGTCGGCTGTATGAGGAACTTAGGGGCAAAGGTGGGGACAAGAAGTTATTTCGGCTGGCCAAAAAGAGAGAGAAGAAGGCTCGCGGCCTGGATCAAGTGAAGTGCATCAAAGAAGAGGAAGGTCATTGATGGAAGAGGCCCAGATTAAGCAAAGAAGGCAGTCGTACTTTTATAAACTTTTGAATGAAGAGGGGGATGGAAATATCGTGTTAGGGAAATTGGGGCACTCCGAGAGCCACCGCGACTTTAGAGATTGTAGGTGCATTAAGGTTGAGGAGGTCGTGGGGGCGATGGGTAAGATGAGTCGGGGCAAAGCGACCAGACCAGAAGAGATTCCAGTAGAGTTTTGGAGATATGCGGGTAGAGCAAGCTTGGAGTGGCTGACTGGGTTGTTTAATGTTATCTTCAGGACGAAGAGAATGCTGATGAGTGGAGATGGAGTACAATGGTTCCGGTGTACAAGAACAAAGGGGATATCCAGAATTATAACAATTATAGGGGTATCAAGTTACTAAGTTACCATGTAAGTTTGGGAGAGGGTGGTGGAAGGGAGGATAAGAAGGGCGGTATCTATATTGAAAAACCAGTTCTGGTTCATGCCGGGTCGTTCTACTACAGAAGATATCCACCTTATCAGGAGGTTGGTAGAACAATATAGGGATAGGAAGAGGGATTTGAATATGGTGTTTATTGACCTAGAGAAGGCGTATGACAAGGTCCCTAGGGACGTCCTTTGGAGATGTTTGGACACGAAAGATGTGCCGGTGGTTTACATTAGGGCGATAAAGGATATGTATGATGGAGCTATGACTCAGATTAGGACTGTGGGGGGTGACTCAGAGCCTTTTCCGGTGGTTAGGGGGTTACACCAAGAATCTGCGCTCAACCCATTCTTATTTGCCCTGGCGATGGACGCACTGACACGCCGTATCCAAGGAGAGGTGCCATGGTGTATGTTGTTCGTTGATGATATAGTTCTGATTGATGAGACGCGAGGCGCCATTAATGGGAGACTGGAGGTATGGAGGTACACCCTGAAGTCTAAATATTTCAAGTTAAGTAGGACTAAGACAGAATATGTGGAATGTAAGTTCAGCGATGTGACGGGTGAATCGAACGTGGAAGTCAGGCTTGACTCACAGGTCATCCTCAAGAGAGAAAGTTTTAAGTACATATGTTCAATTATCCAGGGATATGGAGAGACTGACGGGGAATTTATGCACTGTATTGGGGTGGAGTGGATGAAATGGAGGTTAGCGTCTGGAGTCCTGTGTGACAAGAATGTGCCCCCGAAACTCAAAGGTAAGTTCTATAGAGCGGTGGTTAGACCGATCATATTGTATGGGGATGAGTGTTGGCAAGTCAGGAAATTAAAAAACCCAGAAGATGAAAGTAGCAGAAATGAGGATGTTGAGATGGATGTGTGGGCACATTAAACTGGATAAGATTAGGAATGAAGATATTCGAGAGAAGGTGGGCGTGGCTCCGGTGGACAACAAGATGCGGGAAGCACGACTTAGATGGTTCGGGCACGTGCAGAGGAGAAGCCTAGATGCCCCAGTTAGTAGGTGTGAGAGGTTGGCTTTGGCAGGTACGAGAAGAGGTAGAGGGTGGCCTAAGAAGTATTGGGGCGAGGTGATCAGACAGGACATGTCGCGGCTCCGGATTTCCGATGACATGGCTCTTGATAGGAAGGTGTGGAGGTCGAGCATTAGAGTTGTAGGTTAAGGGGTAGTCGAGCGGTTTTCCTCTTTGTCCCTGTTTCCCTCTTTGTTCCGGCGAGTATGATATTGTTTAGTCTAGCACTGCTAGCGATTTATGTTATATTTCACACTTTTGCATAATATTTGTGTTACTGTTTTTCCATTTATTTGTTGTATCTCACGTTGCTGATATTATTTTTCGGGTTTTTGTTGTTACAGATATAGTGTCTATGAGCCAAGGGTCTCCCGGAAACAGCCTCTCTACCCCCTCCAGGGTAAGGGTAAGGCCTGCGTACACTCTACCCTCCCCAAACCCCATTGGTGAGATTTTACTGGGTCGTTGTTGTTGTATATATATATATATATATATATATATATATATATATATATACACAGTAAGTGTATAGTATATAAGCTATATAAGATGTATATATAGTATAGTATAGTATAGTATATATACTATTCGATAAGCTATATATATATATACACAATAAGTGGTATAGTACATAAGCTACATAAGATGTACATATAGTATAGTATAGCATATATATATAAGCTATATTCGATAAGCTATATATACATCTTATATAAGCTATATAAGATGTATATATAGTATAGTATAGTATATATACTAAGTGTATAGTATATAAGCTATATTAAATATATATATATATATATATATATATATATATATAAAGATGTACATATATAGTTGTAACGACTCGACCGGTCATTTTAAGAATTTAAGCTCTGTTCAGCGGCATAAGGTCTTGAACAGCTTCATATTATGTGTATCGACTTGTGTGCATGGTTGAATTCAGTTTCCGGATGATTCAAAGTCGAATTGGGAGAAGGAATCTAGTTTTGAAAGCTCAAGCGGTGAGAATTTGGCCAGAATGTGACATTTGTGTAAACGGCTCCGGAATGATTTTTAAATGATGTCAGCAGCTTCGTATGGTGATTTTGGACATAGGCACGCGTCTGGATTTGGATTTGGAGGTCCGTAGAGTAATTTGATTTTGGACATAGGAATAGTTGACTTTTGTGATATCAGGGTCGGAATGCGATTCCGAGAGTTGGAACATCTCCGTGATGTCATTTGAGACTTGTCTACAAAATTCGGAGTCATTCCAGGTTGAATTGATAGGTTTCGACATGATTTTTAGAAGTTAGAAGATTTGAAAGTTCATAAACTCGATTCATGCTGCGATTCGTAGGTTCGCCGTGGTTTGATGTGATTTGAGACCTCGAGCGGATATGTGTTAGGGTATGGAACCTGTTGGTATGCTTGGACGGGGTCCCGAGGGCCCCGGGTGTGTTTCGGACGAGTTTCGGATGGTCTCCATGATCTTTAGGAGGTCTGAATTCTGGTGTAATCGCATCTGCGGACCTTGGGCGTAGGTGCGATGGTCCCAGGCACGAAATGGGAGACGCAGGTGCGAGAGGAGCTGGTCTAGGCAGTCTCCGCAAACGCGGAGAATTGGTGCGCAAATGCGGCCCCGCAGAAGCAAATCCTTGGGCGCATGAGCGAGAGGGAGCGCAGGTGCGGTTGTTCATGCGCACCTGCGGTTGCGCAGAAGCGGCTAATATTGTCGCAGGTGCGTTCATACCTGGGCAGAGAGTTATATTCGAGGGTTTGTTATTTTCTCCATATTTTGAGCTTTAGACCTTGGTTTTGGGAGCGTCTTTTTTGGTTTTTCAAGAAAATCGATTGAATAAGTATTCGTCACTTAGTATTTAATGCATTTCATGATTTTATCTTCATTCCTATCATTAAATTTTTATTTTGGGTTGAGAAAAATGTTGATTTTTGAAAAAAATTTCTAAAATGAAAAATCATGATTTGAGGGACAAAATGGCATCGGAATTTGATAATTTTTGTATGGTTGAACACATATTGGAATGGGTATTCGAATTTTGTTAAATTTGTCAGGTTCCAAAGTGCGGGCCCGGGGGTCGACTTTTGGATCGATTTTTGGACTATGCTAAAGATTTAGGCTTTATGACCCGGAATAGTTTCTTATGAGTTATATTTGTGTTTTGAAGTTATTTTGGTTGGATTTAAGCCGTCTGGAGGTCTTTTCACCCGAGAAGTTCAAATTTTAGAGTACTGGTTTGTCGTCTTTGAGGTAAGTATCTTGCCTAACCTTGTGGGGGGAACAATCCCTTAGGAATTGAGTCTTGTATGTTGATTGTAGTCCGTGTACGCGAGGTGACGAGTGCGTGCTCGGACTTATTTGTGGAAAGTTGGCCTTTTAGGGATTCTTAGGTCCTTATATTCACCGTGTATGAAGTTGTTCTTGATACATTTGAGTTTCTATTTACTAGTTTCATCTCTACCTGCTTAAATTTGAATTACTTGCCTTTGGATTGACTCGTGTCGCCTATTTGACTCCTAATTGACTTAACTGAAGATTTTACCTTTTTCATTGTCATGTTATATCTTCATAACTGCTTATCTCTATTTGTAATTATCATTATCTCATCCTATAATTGTTTAGACTTAATTGAGGTTATGGTTATCTTCATGTTGCTTGTACTTAAGTGAAATTGTTGAATATCCTCGTAATTGCTCAACCCTAAAGGATGCTTAGATATATTATACCTTAGTTGACTTGACCTTACATGGAATTATCGGATTCGTGTTAGTTTCTTATTGTTGAACGATGCATTTTGGTACGATTGTTACATGCTATCATCTTCCTTGTTGAGATGTTCTTATCATGTCTAGTTTTCCTTATTTGTGGTTCTTCCTTGTTAACTAGACTTATCATTTTCCCTTGTGATCAAAGATTCTTGAGTAGATTTATTTATCGCATATTGTACTACTATCATTGTTGTTGTTGTACTTGTTGTGGTGATGCACGAGGTTTCTGCTGTGCGATTGTGGTTATTGTGATGCACGAGGTTTCTGCCGTGTCGTGAAAACTATTGATATGGCACATGCGGCGTGATAAGACAGGATATATGTATGTGGGTTGCGCATGTGGAGAGACAAGGTGAGAACATGATTATGCGCGTGTGGCGAGACAAGGCGGGCATATAATTTATTGTTGCACACGTGGCGAGACAAGGTGGGCTGTGTCAGGGATTGTTTGTGATACTTGTGTTGGCTTGGGGGCATTTCTTGTTGTTGATATTGTGTAATGGTACACTTACTGTGTGAGCTTATTCTTGTGAAAATTGTGAGGAAATATTGTGCGTATTGCTCTTTCCTTTCCTTATGCTCAGTGGCTGGTTGAATCGTGTTAGGACACCTGGACAAGCATACACGTAGCTAAGCACTCTTATCGGATTAAGGGGCTTCCTTGTTATTGTTGAGTATATATACCCTTATTGTACTTGCCCTATATGTGGGAATGACTCCAATGGGCACGTGAGTCGTCCGTACAACTATTAGTTGAAATGAGGGCACAAGATGCCAATGTAGGGTTCAGATATTGGGACCCGTGAGTTGTGATTTGTCCGAGGTTCGGTACCTCGCGAAGTTGACTAAGAACTTGATGTAAAAGTAGTTGAAATTGCTGAATTATTACTTGTCCTTGTTATATATGAAATTCCGGATTTAGTTTGTGTTCCATTTACTCTCTTATGTTATTTCATGGTTTTTCCGCTGACACTTATTATTCCTTTCCTTATTGAATTTACTGTATTGTTAGCCATATCGTGAAGACTTCTATGTAAATATCATATTCCGTTGTTCCTATATTTCTACTCGTTCAGTTCGTTAGACCAGTGGGTGACTTGACTAGTCCTCGTCACTACTTCACCAAGCTTAGTCTTGATACTTACTGGGCACCGCTGTGGTGTGCTCATACTGCACTTCTGCACATTTTTGTGCATATTCCAGGTTTTGCGTAGCTGGTCGATCGATAGCTAGCAGCGCGGTTGTTGTTGTGGAGACTCAAGGTAAAACCTGCTACAGTGTTCGCAGTTTCGGAGTCATCGTCTTTTTTTTAACACACTGTTGTATTTATTTCTGAACAGTTGTATTTAGGAGTTACAGTAAAGTGATTCTGTAGATCTTATGACTTGTACTACCGAGTTTTGGAAAAATGTGTAATATATAAAGATTTCATTTCAGAAAGCATTTAAATGTTTTTTTTATATTATGGTTGATATTCAGAAATGTAAGGCTTACCTAGTCCTTAAGACTAGGTGCAGTCACTATACCCAACGGAGGGAAAATTGGGTCGTGACAATAGTATAGTATAGTGTATATATATATATATATATCTTAATTAAGTATTAAATATTGTTTATTTAAAAGCTATTTATATAAAGGTTGACAAAAATCGACTGATTTCGATCGGTAATTGTGATTACCCAAAGGGTCATCTAGTGTTATAGGACTCTATTCTACGCTCATAGCCTTAAAAATTTTATTTTTACCCTCCTCATTTGCTTGCGCAGTCTTGGCGTAATTCTGGAAAGCCTTTATGTGAAAAACTGAAGAAATGATAATTTTGGCATTTAAAGTGACTTTATTTGACTTCGGTCAACGTTTTGAGTAAATGGACCTGGACCCGTGTTTCGACGATCCCGGTGGGTCCGTAGTATAATATGGGATATGGGCATATGCCCTGTATCGAATTTCGAGATCCCTAGCCCAAGAAATGAATTTTTTGACTAAAATTGAATTACAGAAAATTAATGATTTTAAAGAATTTGCTTAATGTTCAATCTTGTTGGTATCGGGACCGTATTTTGGTTCCGAAGCCCGGTACAGGTCTGTTATGATATTTGTACCTTGTCTGTGAAATTTGGTAAGAATCGGAGCTGATTTGACGTTCGGACAGCTACATAAGCAACTATATCCTTTTTCCTCCTCCTCCACCAATAATGCTGCCGCAGGTCCCGGTACATCTGGGTAGCACCCAGGTGAATAGAATACCGAGAACTGTGAGCCTCCTCTAGGATGAAAACCCCACCCTTCTGGGTCAACCTAGTCATCGGGGGTCCTATATATGAAAACCCCTCCACAAACCGACGGTAATAACCCACCAAACCCAAGAAGCTCCTGATCTCTGTGGCTGAAGTGGGTCTAGTCCAGTTCTTTAATGCGTCAATCTTCTTAGGATCTACCTGAATTCCCTCTAATAATACGACATGACCCAAGAAAGGGACCGAATCCAACCAAAACTCGCACTTCAAAAATTTAACATACAACTGACTGTCCCTCAAAGTCTGGAGCACTATCCTGAGGTGCTGCTCATGCTCCTCCCGACTGCGGGAGTATATCAAATTTTCATCAATAAACACAATCACAAATGAATCCAGATAAGGCTTGAACACTCGGTTCATCAAGTCCATAAATGTTGCGGGGGCATTAATCAACCCAAAGGACATCACCAGAAACTCATAGTGCTCATACCGCGTCCAAAAAGATGTCTTAGGGACATCGGATGCCCTAATGCTCAACTGATGGTAGACAGATCTCAAATCAATATTTGAAAACACCTTGGCACCCTGAAGTTGATAAAACAAATCATCAATCCTCGGCAACGAATACTTGTTCTTGATAGTGACTTTATTTAACTGTCGATAATCTATACACATCCTCATAGACCCATCCTTCTTCTTCACAAACAAAATCGGTGCACCCCAGGGCGAGACACTAGGTCTAATGAATCTCTTATCAAGCAAATCTTCTAATTGTTCCTTCAACTCTGGCGGGGCCATCCGGTATGGCAGAATAGAAATGGGCTGAGTGCCCGGAGCCAAATCAATGCAAAAGTCAATATCCCTGTCGAGTGGCATCCCCGGCAGGTCTGCAGGAAATACCTCTGGAAACTCAAGAATAACAGGCACAAAATTCATGGAAGCAAACTCAGCACTAGAATCACGAACATAAGCCAAATAGGCCAAACACCCCTTCTAGACCATACACCGAGCCTTCCTATAAGAAATAACCCTGCTGGTAGAATGTCCAGGAGTCCCTCTCCACTCTAATCGAGGCAACCCCGGCAATTCTAATGTCACTATCTTGGCATGACAGTCCAAGATAGCGTGATAAGGTGACATCTAATCCATATCCAATATAACATCGAAATCCACCATATCTAAGAGCAGAAGGTATACACTGGTCTCAAGGCTCCCAATAGTGACCACACACAAACGATATACATGGTCTACAATAATAACATCCCCTACGGGCGTGGACACATATACAGGGGCACTCAAAGAATCACGGGGCACAACCAAATATGAAGCAAAATAAGATGACACATAGGAGTAAGAAGACCCTAGACCAAATAGAACTGAAGCATCTCTACTGCAAACTGAAACAGTACATGTAATGACAGCATCAGATGACTCAGCCTCAGGTCTGGCTGGGAAAGCATAACATCGGGGTTAGGCCCCACCACTCTGAGTCGTATCCCTGGGACGGCCTTTAGCTGGCGGGCCTCCACCTCTAACGGCCTGACCTCTACCTCTAACAATTTGGCCCCTACCTTTGGCTACCTGACCCCTACCTCTGGCTGGTTGAGCAGGTGGTGCAGCAACTGGTGCTGGAACCATGGCACGAGAACCCTGATGTTCTGGCTGAACACCCAATAATCTCGGGCAAGTCCTTCGAATATGCCCATAATCACCATACTCAAAACATACATCCTAATAATGTGCTGTGGAAACTAATACTGACTCTGAGCCGCCTGACCACGATAATAACTCTAAAGAGGAGGTGCTCGGATAGGAGCTGGTGGTGCACTATTAGTTGGCTGCACCGAAGGAGGCACACAAGACCACGACTCCCTGAAGCACTGTGAGATACTTGTACCGCTGAATGAAATGGCCTAGGAGGATGGCCTCTACCAAAAATACCCTTGCCCCCAGATGAGGCACCACTAAACCCACCAGTATGATGAGGTCTCTTATCTGACCCCTGACTCCCTTGTCCAAGAACCATCTCGACTCGTCTGGCCACATTGGCCGCATCCTGGAAAGAAATCTCGCTCCCAGCCTCCTTAGACATCTGCAATATAATAGGTTGATCAAGACCCTCAATAAACCTCCTCACCCGCTCTCTCTCTCTCTATCTCTCTCTCTCTCTCTCTCTCTCTCTCTCTCTCTCTCTCTCTCTGTGGGAAGCAAAAGAATAGCATAACGGGCCAAATCCATGAAACGAGTTTCATACTGAGTAACAGTCATGTTGCCCTGCTGGAGACGCTCGAACTGACGGCGGCAATCCTCTCTCAAGGTGATAGGCAAGAACTTCTCTAATAAGAGATGTGAGAACTGGTACCAAGTAAGAGCAGGCGACCCAGCTGGCCTGGTAAATAAATAATCTCTCCACCATTTCTTGGCGGAACCAGTCATCTGAAAAGCAGAAAAATCGACCCCATTGGTCTCCAATCTGCCCATGTTCCGAAGAACCTCATGACAGCTATCAAGGTACTCCTGGGGGTCGTCTGAAGTGGAACCGCTAAAATGAACTGGGAAAATCTTGGTGAACCTATCAAATCTCCACAAAGCCTCGACGGACATAGCTGACCCATCACTGGGCGGTGCTGCAGCAACCGACTGCACTACTCCAACTGGATGGGCTGTTGGATACTGAAACTGGGGAGTCAACTGCTCCGGAGTGTGGGTGGAAGGAGTTTGGGCACCTCCTCCAGCCTAAGATACGGCTGGTGCCAGGGGAAATGTGCCAGTGTGGGTCACACTCTCCATAAGGCACACTAATCGGAATAAGGCATCCTGAAGCACCGAGGTGGCAATAAACCCCTCTGGGACCTGAGCTGGTCCGGCAGGAATAGTCTGAGCTGGAACCTCCTCATCGAACTCTACCTGAGGCTCCACGGCTGGGGTTGCTGCTCGGGCTCTAGGTTGAGCCCTGCCCCTGGCACAGCCTCGGCCTCTACCTCTGCCGCGTTTAGGAGCTGCAACCCGAGGATCTGGTTGCTGATCAGTGGAAGACGTGGTACGTGTCCTCACCATCTGCGAGGGAATAAGAATAGGAGAGTTCAATCAGTGTTGAGATAACAAAATCGCATGACCGAGTTGAATAAAGTGAAATTTGTTCCAAGACTTCATAGCCTCTAGAGATAAGTACAGACATCTTCGTACCGATCCCCCAGACTCTACTAAGCTTGTCCGTGAATTGTGAGACCTAAGCAACCTAGTGCTCTGATACCAACCTGTCACGATCCAAAATTTCCTCCGCCGGGATCGTGATGGCACCCTCACACTTGCCAATCAAACCAACATTAGAGATTGTTTAGCCATTTATGTCCATTTTTTTGTGTGTAACTAATAGTAATCAGGAAAAATAAAGCGGAATAACTGTAAGGTATATAAAAATCGAAATCATTTACATTCTACTCCTCCCTAGAGACCTAGTGTCACAATTTCACGAATACACTATGATTTTCTAGAAACATGAGTCTAAAAGAAATTTACATCTATTTTTGAAAAGAAAGAAAAACAGTTATAAAGAGATGTAGAAGGGGACGTGAGGGCCTCCGGACGCCAGCAGGACTACCTTGGTTCTCCAATTGTGAACCTGAACCAAATCTCTCAGTCAGCCATAACCTGCTCCAAAATCTGCACAGGAAGTGCAGAGTGCAGTATCAGTACAACCGACCCTATATACTGGTAAGTGCCGAGCCTAACCTCGACGAAGGTGTGATGAGGCTACGGCGGGACACCCACAATATATGCTACAGTCGATAAATAATAAGGTAGAAAAAGAAGTACATTAACTTAAAGCAGTAAATTGCAAGAATAAATACGTAACCTCAGTGTCTTATCAATATCTATCTATAGCCAATTCTTAGACGAAATGTAAAAACATCGAATAACTTACACAGTCAATGAAGAATAAATAAACGCACATATTGATGCGGCACGCATCCCGATCACACCAATCCTCCCTTATTCCTCCATAACAATTACAATAAAAGTGTGTGTATATATATGTATTGCAGCGTGCAACCCGATACCACCATATATCAATATCAACATAATAATTCATCCTTATTACTCCGTATCAATCCACCATTATTCCTCCTGTTGCGGCGTGCAACCCGATCATATTCACCCTTATTTCTCCTCATCGATCCTCCCTTATTCCTCTTATTGCGGCGTGCAACCCCATCCCACCATATCATAGTAAATAACACATAGTGTACAAAAATTTCATAAAATCAACACAAGGCCCTTACCAACACTTGAAATTTGGAACAAAGCAACGGGAGCTGTATAAACAATAAAACTCAATAAGTTTACTACTACTCAGCGAGACCAAACCAAGATATCACAGAAATTGCCAATAAGAACAGTGTAAACCAATAAAAGGGGAAGCAATAATCCTACGGAGAAACAAATATCCAACATGTAATAATTAAACATGGAATTACAGTTAGACATGTAACAAGTAAGGCAAGAAGGAAAACAATATAAGGGAAAACGGAAGAAAACAGGTAAAATAGGTAAATTGGCGGCGCATAGGCACTCGTCATCTCACGTATACGCCGCTCACATGATTTATCACATAACAAACAATTCAAAGGTTCCTAAACCCTCAAGTCAAGGTTAGAGACAACACTTACCTCGATCTGCAAGCCACTCACTGCTCAAGTACCGTTTTTCCTCTAGAATTCACCTCCAACCCACTCGTATCTAGTCAAAATTATCTTAATACCATCAATTATCACTAAAGAAATCAATTTCAATTCACAATTATATAATGCCCAAATTTTCCCCCAAAAAGTCAAAAACCGACCACGGGCCCTCTTGGTCAAAACTTGAGGTTCGGACCAAAATTCGTTTACCCATTCACCCCCGAGCCCGAATATTTTAATTAGTTCCGGAATTCGACCTCAAATCGAGGTCTAAATCCCCAAATTTCTAAAAAATTTAAAATTCCAAATTCCCCCAAAATCCCTAATTTCTACCCTTAAAGAACAAAATTTAAACCTAGGAACTGAATGAATGATGATGGAAATTGAAGAAAATAAGCTAAGAAGTGCAAATCTATGATTTGGTGTTGAATTACCTTTTCAAAAATCGCCCTAGGTCGAGTTCTAGTGAAAGAGGTATGAAATTTTGAACAATTCTCGTATTGAAGTCTGTTTTAAAATGATGGACAGGTCTTCATCGCGTTCGCGGAAGACCTGTTGTGATCGCGATGCACAGCGTCCTAAGGCCTTCGCGTTCACGAGTCTATATACGCGTTCGCATAAGGCAACTTCCCCCTTGGCCTTCGCGTTCGTGACCCAATGGATGCGTTCACGTAGAAGAGCATGACCCCTCCCCCAGGTCCCATATTCTTCGCGTTCGCAATAGACAGGTCGCGTTCGCGAAGGGTAATTCCCCCGTTGCTCCGCGTTCGCGACCTAGTCTACGTATTCGCGTAGAGGAAAACCACCCCTGCTCAATTTCCCTTTCGCGATCGCGAAGTGCAAGTCGACAGCACACCAGCAACAGCAATTACACCAGAATTTCTATGTCTCCAACTACCCGTGGCCTATCCAAAATTCACCCGAGCCCTCGGGGATCCAAACCAAACATGCACACAAGTCTAAAAACATCATACGTACTTGCTCGTGCAATCAAATCGCCAAAATAACACCTAAAACTACGGATTTAGTACCAAAACCAATAAAATTCTCAAAAACACCTTAAAATTACTATTTTCTCAACCGAAGGTCCTAATCACATCAAATCAGCTCCAATTCTTATAAAATTTAACAAACACGGTAAAAATATGATAATGGACCTGTACCGGGCACCGGGACTAAAATACGGGCCCGATACCAATAAAATTGAACATTAAACAAATTCTTTAAAATGATACATTTTCTGTAATTCAATTTTAGTCAAAAAATCTTTTCTCGGGCTAGGGATCTCGGAATTTAATTCCGGGCATACGCCCAGATCCCATATTTTACTACGGACCCAACGGGACCGTCGAAAATATGGGCCCAGATCCGTTTACCCAAAATATTGACCGAAGTCATCTAAAATCACTTTTAAATGCCAAAACTATTATTTCTTCAGTTTTCCACATAAAGGCTTTCCGAAATTATGTGCGGACTGTGCATGCAAATTGATACAGGTAAAAATAATATTTTGAAGGCTAAAGAGCGCAGAATAGAGTCCTACAACACAAGATGACCCTTTGGGTCATCACAGGAATTCAACACCAAATCATAGGTTTGCACTTCTTAACTTGTTTTCTTCAATTTCCATCATCATTCATTGAATTCCTAGGCTTAAATCTTGTTCTTTAAGGGAAGAATTTAGGGATTTTGGGGGAATTAGGAATTTTATAAACTTGGGGATTTAGACCTCGATTTGAGGTCGGATTCGGAACTAATTACATATTCGAGCTCGAAGGTGAATGGGTAAACGGATTTTGGTCCGAACCTCAAGTTTTGACCAAGCGGGCCCGGGGTCGATTTTTGACTTTTTGGGGGAAAGTTTGGGAATTCTATAATTGTGCATTAAAATTAATTTCTTTAGCGATAATTGATGGTATTAAGCTAATTATGACTAGGTACGAGTGGGTTGGAGGTGAATTCTAGACAAAAAGCAGTACTTGAACAGTGAGTGGCTTGCGGATCGAGGTAAGTGTTGTGTCTAACCTTGACTTGAGGGTTTAGGAACCTTTGAATTGTTCGTTATGTGATAAATCATGTGAGCGGCGTATACGTGAAGTGACGAGTACCTATGCGCCACCAATTTACCTATTTTACCTATTTTCTTCTGTTTTCCCTTATATTATTTTCCTTCTTGCCTTACATGTTATATATCTAACTGTAATTCCGTGTTTAATTATTACCTATTGGATATTTGTTTCCCCGTAAGATTATTTCTTCCCCTTTTATTGGTTTAAACTGTTCTTATTGGCAATTTCTGTGATATCCTAGTTTGGTCTCGCTGAGTAAAACTAAACTTATTGAGTGTTATTGTTTATACGGCTCCCGGTTGCTTTTTTCCAAATTTTAAGTGTTGTTAAGGGACTTGTTTGAATTTTATGAAATTTCTGTAAATTATGTGTGATTTACTATGATATGGTGGGATCGGGTTGCACGCCGCAACAGGAGGAATAAGGGAGGATCGATGAGGAGAAATAAAGGTGAATATGATTATTCGGTGGGATCGGGTTGCATGCCGCAACAGGAGGAATAAGGGTGGATT
>ML356914.1:0-45840 GCA_005239505.1 Nicotiana paniculata
AGAAATCGATGTTCTTGCACTTCAATGGAATTTTCTTCTTGTCTACTTTGATCCACAAAAATATCTCTTTAATTGTGTTTTAGGAGTCTATTTATAGGTTTAGGGAGAACCCTAACCGTGTAGGAGACTTCTATTTCAACCGGGAAAAATTTAACTCGTCAAACTCGGACTTGGGCGAAACTGGGGACCCCGGGCGTTTGGGCTCTAANTAAAACTCCCCCCTAACACCAGGGGGTGCCAGGAGTTAGGGGGCAAACGCCCGACTATTGCCCGGGCGTCTCCTTTTGCGTATTTTCGACGTATTTGCATCCCTTTAGCTCTGTTTCCATGTCCAATTCACCTACACATAAAATAAACTCCATTAATCACATAACAAGTGTATTTTTATCATTAATGCGCATAAAATGTAAGGTATATCACATGTTAAACTATGCAATTTAGTCTCGCATCAAGACCCCACACTTAAGTGGATATGTAGTTAACACACACATAGGATGACATTGAAAGTATGGTTTCAACTTCCTAGATGCGCTTAATAATGCAAGAGCCAATTTTTCTAAGTGTGGATATCTGGTTTCAGCATCTCCCAGGATCCTACTTATGTAATAAACAGGGAATTACGTACCTTGTTCTTCTCGAACCAGCACGCCACTTACCGCAACTTCGGATACGGCTAAATACAAGCATAGTATTTCATCCTCCTTCGGGGTATGGAGCAAAGGCGAGCTCAAGAGATACCATTTTAATTCTTCCAAGGTCTGTTGGCATTCCGCAGTCCACTCGAAGTTGTTTTTCTTCTTGAGAAGGGAGAAAAAGTGATGGCTCTGATCTGATGACCTCGAGATGAATTGGCATAAAGCTGTTATCCACCCGGTCAGCCGATGTACTGATTTCACATTGTTTACCACGATGATCTCCTCGATGGATTTGATTTTGTCGGGGTTGATCTCGATCCCCACACCATGAAGCCCAAAAATTTGCCCGAGCCGACTCCAAAAGCGCATTTCTCGGGGTTGAGATTCATGTTGTATCTTCTTAGGATATCGAACGTTACCTGCAAATAATTCAAATGGTCCTCTATGCGAAGGGACTTAACTAACATTTCATCAATGTAAACTTCCATAGACTTGCCTATTTGATGTTCGAACATCTTATTAACCAGGCGTTGGTATGTAGCTCCTGCATTTTTTAGCCCGAAGGGAATTACATTATAGCAATATGTGTCGTACTTCGTGATAAACGAAGTCTTTTCCTGGTCCTCCGGGTTCATTTGAATTTGATTGTACCCGGAGTAGGCGTTGAGAAAAGTAAGGGTCTCGTGGTCAGCCGTAGCATCGATTAGGCGGTCGATGTTTGGAAGTGGGAAAGAATCTTTAGGACATGCTTTGTTCAAATCTTTGTAATCTACACATATTCTCAGTTTATTTCCCTTTTTAGGGACTACTACTACATTAGCTAGCCATTCGGGGTATTTTACCTCCCTAATGGATCCTATTTTAAGAATCTTAGTTACCTCATCTTTGATGACGTATGCTTTACCTCGGATTGAGGCCTCCTTTTTTGCTTCATCGGTTTGAACCTGGGATCAACTTTCAGCCGATGGGTGGTTACCTCCGGTAGGATCCCTATCATATCTAAATGGGACCAAGCGAAGCAATCAATGTTATCAATAAGAAATTGAATAAGTTTTTTCCTGAGTCCGGGGGTTAGTCCCGTTCCTAGGTATACCTTTCGTTCTGGGAGATGTTCGATTAATATTGCTTGCTCGAGTTTTTCGATAGTTGAATTTGTTGCATCCGATTCCTCGGGGGCAATGAAGTCTCGGGAGATGAGGAAGTCTTCTTCTCAGTCCTCGACCACTTGTTCATCGATCATTTGTCCCTCGGGCTCAATCGAGGGTATGTGTTGTGATTGCTATTTGGCTACCTGTTTGCCTTTTGATTTCTCCGAGGTATATGGAGCCGATATCGGTTCCAAGTCATGCACTGTGAACATCTCTTTGGTTGCATGCTTCTCTCCATACACCATTTTCACACTATCTTTTGTTGGAAACTTCATCATTTGATGAAGGGTTGATGGTACTGCTCTCATGCTATGTATCCATGGCCTTCCAAGCAGGGCGTTGCACCTCATGTCACCTTCGATGACATGAAATTTGGTGGCTTGTATGGTCCCGGCCACGTTGATTGAGACGATAATTTCCCCCTTCGTTGTTTCACTCGCCGTGTTGAACCCATTCAAGACTCGAGAGGCGGGTATGATTTGGTCAAGCAGCCCGAGCTGCTCCACGACCCTCGACCTGATTATATTGGCCGAACTACATGGATTCTCAAACACACGTTTAACTTGAACTTTATTTAAAAGGAAATAAATTACCAGTACATCATTATGAGGATGAGATAAGGCCTCGATGTCTTCTTTGCTGAATGTGAGGGTATCCTCGGGAATATAGTCCCGAGATTGCTTCTCCCTTGTGATGGATACTTTTGTTCGTTTGAATATGGGTCCCTGTGGGACATCGATTCCTCTGATGATCATATGAATGACATGTTGCGGCTCCTCTTGCTCATTCTTCCTATTTGCATCTCTCTCTCAAAAATGGTTCTTGGCTCGTTCGCTGAGGAACTCTCGAAAGCTCCCTTCGTTGAACAAACCTCTCGAAGTTGTCTGCAATCCTTGGTCCTATGACCATGAATGCCATGGTATTTTCACATTAAGTTGGGGTTCCTCTGGGAAGGATCTGATTGTATAGGTTTGGGTCACCTGGTATCTCTGATCTTGCCTATGGCTGATACGATGTCTGAGGCATCGATGTTAAAATTGTACTCTGACAATAGGGGTGCCTCCAACGGCCCCGTATGCCTATCGAACCCGGTTTTTCTCATGAGTCCCCGGGAACTTTGGCCTCGATCCGCCCTTCGATCATTTCGAGGTATATTATTCCTCGAAGTGTTTCTTTGGTCTTCGACATAGGGTTGATATCTTTCCTTGTTCGTTCTCGGCTCCCTTTCTGCGTTCCTTGATTCTTTTGCTAATATCCTGCTAGGATATACTAAGCCCGAGGGGGCTTCCAATTGGTCGTCCTCGACCCTGATTTTTGATTGATACCTGTTGTGCACATCTGCCCAAGTTACGGCGAGATACTCAATCAAATTTTGCTTCAGCTACTTCGAAGGTATCGAGCTTCGTTCATTCAATCCCTGAGTGAAGGCTTGTACTGCCCAGTCATCGGAGATCGGTGGTAACTCCATTCTCTCCATCTGCAAACGGGATGCGAATCCCTTAGCATCTCGTTCTCTCTTTGTTTGATTTTGAACACATCGGACTTCCGTGTAGCAACTTTTATGGCACCAGCATGCGCCTTTACAAATGAGTCTGCCAACATGGCAAACAAATATATTGAATTCGGGGGTAGGTTATGATACCACATCATGGCCCCCTTGTATAAGGTTTCTCCAAAAAATTTCAACAGGACAGACTCAATCTCGTCGTCCTTTAAATCATTTCCTTTTATCCACAAGTATATGTGGTAATACACTCATTGGGATCTGTGGTCCCGTTGTACTTTGGGATGTCGGGCATCCTTAACTTCTTCGGAATGGGCTTCGGAGCCGCACTTGGTGGGAATGTCTTCTACACGAACTTCCTCGAATCCACTTCCTTCAAAATCGGGGGTGCTCCTGGGATTTGGTCGACTATCGAATTGTAGGTTTCTACTTTCTTGTCGTTATCCTCTATCTTCTTTTCTCCCGACTTGACCCTTTCAGTGAGTTCCTACATCATGATGGTGGGGTCAGTTCCTGACCCATTATTGCTCGATCTTTCCGGTGCTGGCTCAACTCGGGGGGCTATTTCCGGTCCTGCTATGCTCGGAGTCTTTTGCTGACTCTGCAATTGAGTGATAGCCATTTATTGTGCTTGCAAAATTTCAAAGATTACTTGTAAACTAACTTCTCTTTCTTCTCAAGCCTGTGTCCCTTGTGCGTCAGGTTGGTCCCCTCCGCATATACTTCCTCCAATATCAGTACCCAAATCGATGTGCAAAGTAATATGTGAACCTACATCGACAGGGTTTGGTGTTGGTGCTACCCCAGGGTTTAGCGGTGGCACACCAGCCTTTGGAGCCGTTTCACTATTTTATCCATGGAAACCAAGACCGTCGTTTACAGGTGCGTTTGGCGAGTTAGACATGTTTTAACCTGAAATCAAAGAATCTTTGGACAAGAAAAAGTGTGAAGAATAACTTGTGTTATCAGAAAACTAGCACCAAAACAATCACTATTATCTTTAGCCTCACGGTAGCCGCCAAACTGTTTACCTCGAAAATGGTTTCAACAATTATACTTGATTTATGGTTCTAAAAATATGCGATTTATTTCAATACTAGTAAACAATCAATAAATGACAAGTATGAATGAGGAGAATGTGATAGCCAAACCAATGTTGCTAAAGGAACGAGGGCCTCGAACTTGGTGATTTCAGGGTCTCGAGGCTAGCTTAGTGACAATGAAGTATGAACAATAAACGAAGAACAATAAAGTTGAAGAATAAACTTGAGCACAATAAACGAGAAAAGTAGAGTAGAATATTCTATATTAATGAATTTCATGTCCTTACAAATGATTGGGGTCCCCTTTATATAGGAGGGAAAAACTCTAATATGGTACATGTCTAATTATGACAAAGAATACTATTGGTACAGCTGTATAACGGTCTAGTACGGATTTGTACTATTACTTACAAATCCTATCTGTCCTAACCACATGTCCTTGGGAATTTCTCACTTTTTCTTAATTGTCATCGATTTTGCCCTGCCCCGAGGTAGGTCTTGAAGGGACTTTGATATGCTTTCTCGAGTAGGCCGTATCGAGCCTTCAATATGCTCTCTCGATTAGGTCGTATCGGACATTCGATATGCTCTTTCGAGGTATGTATTCTGATACTGGGCTTCGAACTTCACTTTGAGACCTTTAAAGCTCGGGCTGGGCATAATAGAGACTTCGAAATCGGACTCCTCCGATTTCAATCGTATACAAATTTTTCGAAAAATATTTTTCACTCACCAACTATACACCTATCCAAAGAAAAAGGTGCAACTACGAGAAGAAAGGGACTGGATACCCCTGAAATCAAAGTATATATGAAGTTTAGAGTGGGTTAGGTGCAGAATAATGAATGTTAAAAGGAACTAGCTATCACACTACCTACCATGACTCCTCGCCTGCACCAACTCTAACAAACACGAAAAGGTATACAATTTGGATTCAATTTCGCTTAGTTTTGTTTTTGGAAATCTAGATAGTGCAGCATTTAGAAATCTGTATTAAAACATTTGTCGTTTCCATTTAGTTATCATATATATTAAAAATATTTATTCCCAAATACTTACTATTTTAGAAAATTAATTATCTTTTCCCAACTTATCCCCTTAGTATTAAATTATTCTGGAACTAAGAGGCAAGTAAATAGACAAAGCTTAAAGAATTAATAAAGAGTAGATTAGTAAAAGTACTTTTTTATTTAATGTGTATTTCTTAATGAGCGTGTAAAATCTTATCCTGACAATTAAGTGGGAACAAATGAAGTAAACGGATGGAGATAAAGGTTCACATACAAACGAATTAACTGCAAGTTTATGCGTTTTTGCTCAAGCTTTAATTTTTACTTATCAAAAAAAATTATAATTTGTTAATATTTCACTTTGGACAGAATTTATTACATTTGTTTGATATTTTTGTATACTGACGGGGTACTAACCGTCACCAGTTAGAGATTATATTAGGTAATAATGAAGAAAAAAAGAGATTATAGTAGGTAGGTTTAAATTTTCTTTTCTTTTTTTTTAATAAATTGGTGATTTCAAATTTTTTAATTAAAAATACACAAATACGAGGTCATCTCATGAAAGACGAAAACTATGAAACAAGCAATTTCTTGACGACCTGGTAATTCCAAATTACCTTTTTTACGGGACCAATCTGGTGTGTTATCATTATGTACAGGTGTAATTGAAAAGAAATATTTCAGAAAATATCTTCCACTATTTGGATTTTAAAAAAAGACTTGAAGGATAGAAAGTATCCACAAGAGAGAACGTTTTCTTCGATTTTGGACAAAATGACTCAAGGGTCTCAAAATTGATTCACTGACTTCCAATTTCTTTAGAAAACTAGGATAATTAACACAAATTTCTTACTTCTATGCATTATAAAATGCTTCTCCAATCTTTAAAAAATTATCTCATCAAGAGCAAGAGTAAATAGTGTTTTTTATTTCTGTTCTTTAACTTCTTTCTACATAATAAATAATACGAAAATGCCTAAAAATATCATTCAACTAATGAAAATGCATATCTATGTCATCCGTTAAAATGTCGCTATTTTCATGCCACTACCGTTATGCTTTTGGCTTGTTTATGCCATTTGCTACTAACGGTTCCATTTGCTGGTTTGAAAAATTAATAAAAATTAAATTTCGGACCCCACATTTCCACGTGTCTTTATATTACTTGTTCCTCTATACCTTACCTTACATTTCTTTTAACCCTGATTATGTTTAATTAACAATGTCCAACCCGATAAAACAACCATCTTTTAACCCAACCCCTAAAACCTAGCTCGATGAACACCTCCCCCCAATTCAGCAACCCTCTACAATATCTAAAATTCAATTTCTCCATTATCATTCTGGAATTCTAAATAGGATTTAGTTCTATTTCAATTACGATTCATCTTCATAGTACCTTTTTCGTGTTAACTCTTCAAAATGTCTGCAAGATCGAGCGGCTCCATTGACTCAAAGAGGAAGTGTCATCGTAGATTTGTAGTGCATCATTTTACGGCGACGACTCGTATGAATTGTGGGAGACATTTTTACAAGTGTCCATTGCCTGAAGTAAGTGTAATTTACATAATGCATTCTATTTTTTTTATGGTGTAATATTTTATTGGAACATAATCGGTGATTTTGTTGTGCAATTATTTGGCAGAAACAAGGCTGTAGGTATTGTAAATGGGACGATGTTGAATTTCTCCCGCGAGCTGTAATCGTCATTAGCAACCAAAGGAGAAATTAGAAGCTTTTGAAATTGAAAGAAATAGGTTGATGAAGAAGATAGCCAATTTTGAAGCTTCTGCTATTATTGATGAAGAAACGATAACAGACTAGAAGGAAAGATTGGATGCACTTGAAGCGTCGGCTGTTGAGGATACGTCGAAGATTGTGGAGTTGAGGGGAAAATTATCCTGGCAGTTAATTTTTTCGATTTTTTTTTTTGCTTTCCTTGTTGTGTTCATGGAAGCATGGGCTGCGAAATAATCCATGTTATGATCATTTCTTAGAATTCTAAAGTTTGGTCTTTTGTTAGGTATGTTTTTATGCTATGTAATTTTGACTTCATGTGACAAAAGAAGTATTTTCTCCTCGGGAATGGCTTCAGTCTTTAGTTTCATTGTGCTAGTAATAGTCTATGTTATGAGCATTGCTTTGTTAGTTCTAGGACAAACCTCTTCAGGACATGATCATTTTAAACTTGTCTCAAGTATTTGACTTCAAAGCCTCAATACAACATATATCAGTCCAATATGAATACATCTTTAACATTTAAACCAAACTGATCATACAAAGTAGAAGATAAACCAAATTGATCTTAACTGATCATAGCTAAACCAAATTTATCATATGGACTCCCATACAACACAATCAATCTTAGTTGATCATAGCTAAACTAAACTGATCATATAGAAGTGATAAGCTAAACCTAACTGATCATAGCTCAACCACACTGTTCATATAAAAGCAGAAGCTAAACGAAACTGATGTCTCATATCAATTGTATTCAAAGTACATAATACTAACCTACATTAGCTTAATTGAACATTACAACAGCCTAGCTGCATAATCGAACATTACAAAAAGAGTAGCATTCAACAGTCTAGCTACATAATGAACATTACAAAAAACTTAACCCACAATAGCTTTCAACAGTAGCTTATATTCTTGTGTTTCAACAATAGTAGTTTTCAATCATTTGATGGTTCTCCCTGGCCCTTCCTTGCCTTCATCTTGTACTTTTTGTTTTCTAACTTCTCCTTGAAGCTGGCTTGAAATAATTGCTAGTTTTCCATTCCAAGTAGCCTTTGTTAGTGAATAAGGCAGGTTTGTTGGTGTTGCTCCACCTGTTTCATCTCCAGTAAATTGAATTCTTCTTGTACCAGTTGGATTCATGTGTACCTTCCTCATGGCTAGTCCTGTGTTAGTCTCAGATATAACCATCGGCCTAATTGTTGGGTCTTCATTATCCCCAATATCAGGTCCATAACTGTTGTACTCTTGTGTTCCAACTTGAGTGTTAAAGACTGACTTTTGAGACTGTTGTGTTGTGATAGTAGGCTATAGTTATGTAGTTTAAGTACTATTTACGCTCCAACTTAACCACACTTTATTGATATTTGAATATTAAATTATGACAAAATGCTTTAATTAAGAAATTTATGCTTTGCAGGAGAAATTCCGGGTTATGAGGAAGCTAAAGAATGTTTTGGAGTCAATATGGAGCATGGAAGGCTAATCGGAGGTTAGCACGATCAAAAAAAAAAAAAAAAAGCAAGCGGTAGAAACTCCTCCAGGTACGCGGCCGCACACTGGCTGTGCACATAAAGCAGTGGACTTAGCAAAATCCGCGGTCAATCCGCAGTTAATCCGCGGCCGCGGACGAGCTTCCAAAAATAAAATAGCCCAAGGCCAATTGTGTAATTCCAAAGGCAAATAACCTTGACCTATATGAAGCCTAATTCACCCAGAACCATAGGAGACCTGTTTTGAGAAGATTTTGGAGGCAAGAACACAAAAAGAGGAAGACGGAGAAATTCCCTACGAGTTTTCGTCTTCTTCTTCTTAATTTCATTGTTGGTTATGACTTTTCATAGTGTAATCTTGTCTATTAGTATGAGTAGCTAAACTCGTCAGCTAGGGATGATGGAACAAATTTTTGGATGAAGTCTTGACTATGTTTTGATATAATTGAGTCATTCTTTACTCTATAATTGTTCAAATGTGTGTTGTCTTGTGATTAATTGAAAGGGACCTTGATTAATCGTGTTTAGTTATCTTGTGTTGCTTGAGAAAGAACACTTGGTTAGATTGTTGTTGAACAACACCACTTTCAGCTAAGTTAAGAGATTAGTTACTTGAATTTAAAAGCGGAATTAGAGATAACAAAGCTTTGGTGTGATAATTATGAGTTGTATAAATTGTTAACTAGAGTAGTTCGAGAAAATGCTTCTAGTGAATTATCGTAATTGATCGAGAGATAATTACGGTAACCAAGAACTCATCATTTTTATAGTGTGTTACGGCGAGATTATAACTAATGTGTCAGGAATTAATCAATACAATTGGGAAAATCAATAACCCTAGATCCTTTTACCATTGAACTTAACTTCATTCTTGTGTATTGATAATTTTTATTGTCATTTTTCCTTAGTTAAATAATTTTTGTTAATTAGCATTCAAAATCTTACATCTAAAAATTTTCTGAGATTATCATTAGCGTTACTAAAAGTTGTAGTAAATAGGTTTGTTCCCTGTGGGATTCGACTCCGGACTCTTGAATTGGATTATATTTGCAGCGACCGCTTAGTTCTTTTTATAAGGCGTAGTTGGGCGTGATTAAATTTTAGCGTTGTTGTCAAAGAACTAATGATTTTATTTGTTACGACTTGGATGAATTTCTAGCATTTGTAGTTTAGACCAATTTTCTATGGTGTTAAAAAAATTCCATTGTAATTCTCACGTTTGAACTCTTCAGCGACTCAGGTGCATACCTAGAAGCTCCTTGAGGACTGGCGAACCTTTTGAAGGACTCTCAGATACCGAGAAAGCATTCAGGGCATTGAATCAGGCTAACAAGAATGGCAAATAGTTAAAACAAAAAGAACAACTCAAAATTGAAATGGATGATGCGGACAACGTAAATGGAAACATTAGAAATGATCGGGTTGACCCAAACAACAGAGTGGTAGCACCTCTTGTGCCGGAAGCTGCTCTTTATGATTGGGCACAACCAACTACTGATAACCTGGCCACCGCAATTGCAGTTCCTCAGATACAAGCGGAGACGCTTCAGATTACCAACAACATGTTGCACCCGCTCCAGAATAAGGGATTGTTCTTCGGGTCGTACATCGAAGACCCACAACAACATCTGAAGAATTTTCTATCAATTTGTGTCACTCAAGACAGCCGAATGTGACTCCTGAAGCAATCAAGTTATTACTGTTCCCATTCTCAGTGACTGGGGAGGCTCAAACTTGGTTGAATTCACTCCCAATAAACTCCATTGCTACTTGGGAGGAACTAGTCAAGCAGTTCTTAAACAAGTTCTATCCCCCAAAAAACTGCGAGGCAAATTGATGAGATATTGCAATTCAGGCAGAAACCGACTGAGACCTTGCAAGAAACCTGGGAGAGGTTTAAGGATATGCTAGTGAAGTGTCCACACCATGACATCCCGGATCAGATACTGGGACAGAGATTCTATATGGGTTTGGCAGACGGTCTGAAGGCCAATGTAGATGCTTCAGCCGGGGGTGCATTCTTGAGCAAAACATTCACAGAATGTAAGATTGTTCTTGACAAGATGGCTCAAAATTCAGGCTGGATGACGAGAGGTACAAGACTCATACCAATAGTGCATTCTGTTGCTCTTGACCCAAACAATTCAAATGCAGAAAACATAGCCACTCTCATGACCCGGATGAGCTTGATGACAAAGAAGATTGAAGAGATGTGTACGAAGCAGGTGCACATTGTTGATATGACAAATGGAGGCTTATGCACTCCCTGCATCAATTAGTCATATGTTTGCTCGTGGAGTGGAGAGAATGACAACCAGGGATTTAGAGAAGACATGAATTATGTCAATAATTTTGGAGGTCAGAGGCAAGGTGGGCAGCAATGGGGACCTCAAAATCAGCAGTACAGACCAAACCAGCAATAACACAACACCAATCCAGGGGGAGCACGACCACCAGGCCAAGTCGTGCCTTATCAAAGGCAGCAGGGCTATAATCAGCAAAACCAACAACAATTAGCTTACCAAATGTCTCATCAACAACAAGACAGTAATATGATATAAATCAGGGGCATGCTGCAACAACTCATTGGGACAAATGGAAAGATGCAAGAGAAGTTAGTCGCACATGATTCGACAATCAAAGGCATTGAAACTCAATTGGGACAGCAATCTATGGCCTTGAAAAATCTCCCACAAGTAACATTTCATGCAGACACAAACATCAATCAAAAAGAGCAGAAGTGCAGAACCCAAATTAGTTAATGGCAGTGAGTCTCAGGAATGGAAGGGATTTAGACAGAGAGCAAGAAGTTTCTCAATCTAGGAGAGACACAATGACAACTTCTCCAGTGACATTAGAGACATACGAGTCATCAGAGCTCACAGAGGTTGTAATTGAACAGGCACAGGTTGACAAGGGCAAGGAGAAGGAAATTGAACAACTCCCAGAACAGGTGGTAGAAAAAGCTTCTAGTAAAGAAAAGACACAAAGCAGTAGGCATAAGATAACTCCTGCACCATTCCCTCATAGGTTGGCAAAGAAAAAGAAAGATGATCAATACAAGAAAGTCATGGAGATGCTCAAACAAATTCAATTGAATATTCCGCTGATGGATGCTTTGAGGGAAATGTTAGGCTATGCAAAAATGATGAAGGACCTGATGTCTCAAAAATTTTACTTCCAGGATCTGTCTACTGTAACTCTGACTCAAAACTGCAGCGCGGTAGTGACAAGACCTATGGCTCAAAAGCTGTCTGATCCGGGTAGTTTCACTATCCCATGCACAATTGGGAATTATGCTTTTTCTAAAGCATTGTGTGACTTGGGAGCAAGTATCAACTTGATGCCTTTGGCAATATACACAAAACTAGGCATTGGCAGAGCTATACCGACCTCAATGTTGCTGCAACTGGATGATCGCTCAGTCAAAAGACCGACAGGAATTCTGGATGATGTGCTTGTCCAAGTGGGGAAGTTTGTATTTCCTGAAGACTTTGTTATTCTCGACTTTCAAGTGGATGAAGAGATACCAATTATTCTGGGGAGGATATTTTTAGCCACTGGGAGAGCATTGATTGATTGTGAGACTGTAGAGTTGAAAATGAGGTTGAATAATGAAGATATAATATTCAATGTTCAACAATCTATGAGGAGACCCAGTGAATTTGTGAATTGCTTTCTAGTGGAGGTCATGGATTTAATACTGCAAGAGGAAGATGAGACCCCTAATGTCAGAGATCCGTTAGAAGCCTGTTTGATGAATATGGAAGAGATGGATGGTGAAGAGTTGGAGGAGTGGGTAATGGCCCTCGAAGGTCAAGGGTTATGGAAAAGGGAACCCCAGTTTGAGCCCCTATTCTTAGAGGAAAAAGAAACACCACCGGTGAAACCATTGATAGAGGAGTCACCACAGTTGGACCTGAAACCGCTTCCATCTCACCTCAGGTATGCTTTCTTAGGGCCTAATTCTACTTTAACTGTTATTATATCATCTGGATTGCTAGTTGTGCAGGTTGAGAAACTCTTACAGGTGTTAAAAGAATGTAAGACTGCTATTGGTTGGACCATGGCAGACATAAAGGGTATCAACCCATCCTTTTGCATGCACAAGATTCTCCTGGAAGAAGGGCACAAACCTTCCAGAGAACATCAACGAAGGCTGAACCCGAATATGAAAGAGGTGGTGAAGAAGGAAGTGATCAAGTTGTTAGATGCGGGTATCATCTTCCCCATCTCTGACAGTAACCGGGCCAGCCATGTTCAGTGGGTGTTGAAGAAGGGAGGAACGACGGTCGTACAAAATGAGAATAACGAGTTGATCTTGATTCGTACAATCACGGGGTGGTGAATTTGCATGGATTATAAATTGAACACAGCCACCCGGAAGGACCATTTCCCCTTGCCATTCATCGACCAAATATTGGATAGGTTGGCTGGGGAATCTCACTTTTGTTTTTTGGATGGATAGTTGGGGTACAATCAGATCTCAATAGCCTCTGAAAATAGAGATAAAACATCTTTTACTTCTTCGTATGGCATCTTTGCCTTTCGGAGAATGCCTTTTGGCCTTTGCAATGCACCGACTACATTCTAGAGGTTATGTTAGCCATTTTCATGGACATGGTTGAAGATATTATGGAGGTATTTATGGATGATTTCCTCGTGGTGGGGGATTCATTCGAATATTGTCTTCACAATTTGAGAAAAGTACTAAAAAGATGTGTTGAGACAAATTTAGTGTTGAACTGGGAAAAGTGCCATTTTATGGTACAAGAAGGGATAGTGATGGGGAATCGAGTGTCCAGTAAAGGAACTAAGGTCGACCATGCTAAGATTGACGTGATTGAGAAGTTTCCACCACCCACTTCGGTCAAGGCGGTGAGAAGTTTCCTTTGACACACTGGGTTCTACAGGCGATTCATAAAAGATTTCTCTAAGATTGCTAACCCTTTATGTGAACTCCTTGAAAAGGATCAGCCTTTTGTGTTTTCTAATAATTGCAGGTTGGCATTTGAGGAGCTGAAAAAGAGATTGGTCACTACACCCATAATTGTTGCACCCAACTGGGAGCAATCTTTCGAGCTCATGTGCTACGCGAGTGACTATGTTATAGAAGCAGTCCTGGGGAAGCGAAAAGACAAGCTGATGCACCCAATCTACTATGCAAGCAGAACGCTAAGCGGTGCACAACTCAACTATATTGTGACTGAGAAGGAAATGTTGGTTGTGGTGTTTGCATTCGACAAATTCAGATCCTATATGATTAGTTCGAAAGTTATTGTTTATACTGACCATGCAGCAATTAGGTACTTGATAGCAAAGACGGATTCAAAGCCACACTTGATCCACTGGGTTCTTTTGCTACAAGAATTTGATCTGGAGATCCGTGACAGGAAATGGACAGATAACCAAGTGGCAGACCACCTCTCAAGGTTGGAGGGAGCTGAAAAGAAGGTAGAGGTTGAAGATATAACGGAGACATTCCCGGATGAACAATTACTAGCACTAACAATGGAGGAGATGCCATAGTATGTTGATATTGCTAATTATTTGACAAGCGGTATTGTACCTTATGAACTCTCTTCAATTCAAAAGAAAAAGTTCTTTCGTGATTGTCGGTATTATTATTGGGATGAACCTTTACTGTTTAAAATATGTGTAGATAATATGATCCGGAGGTGTATCCCCGAGAAAGATCAACCTTCTGTTTCGCAGGCTTGCCATGCTTCAATATATGGTGGGAACTTTGGAGGAATTCGGAAAGCAGCGAAGGTGTTGGAGTCGGGTTTATATTGGCCGACTATGTTCAAGGATGCCCATGCTTAGGTGAAAAGTTGTGATGAGTGCCAAAGGACAGGAAACATATCTCGTCGTCACGAGATGCCGATGACTACAATTCAGGAGGTGGAAGTATTTGACATGTGGTGGATTGACTTCATGGGGCCATTTGCCAGCTCGTATGGTAATAAATACATATTAGTAGCACTTGACTATGTCTCCAAATGGGTGGAAGCAGCTGTTCTCCCAACAAATGATGCCAAAGGGGTGACATGTTTCTAAAGAAAAATATTTTCACACGCTTTGGCACCCTAAGAGCTATAATCAGTGATGGTGGAACCCATTTTTGCAATAAGGCATTCGCAAGGATGTTAGAAAAGTATGGAGTTCGCCATAAGGTTACCACACCTTACCACCCACAGTCGAGCGGGCAAGTTGAAGTGTCCAACGGGGAAATCAAAAATGTCCTGACCAAAACAGTGAATGCAACAAGGACTGATTGGTCAAAGAAGTTGGAGATGCATTATGGGTGTACCGCACAACGTTTAAAACTCAAATTGGTATGTCAACATACAAGTTGGTGTTTGGAAAATCATGTAATCTTCTGGTGGAGCTTGAGCATAAAGCCCTATGCACACTGCGGCAGTTGAATTTGGAAATGGAGACCGCAGGAAAAAGTAGAGTCACAGAGCTACATGAAATCGAGGAATTCCGGTTCCATGCATTTGAGAATGCACGATTGTACAAAGAAAGGATGAAAATGATGCATGATAAGCACATTCTACATCGGAACTTCAAACCCGGAGATTTAGTGTTGTTATACAACTCGAGATTAAGAATATTGAACGAATAATTTTAAAGTGAATGAGCAAAGGTTGAAACACTACCTTGGAATGGTCGAAGAAAAAGGGGATAAAGTGGTGATATCTTTGGAAGAGTCGCAGTACACGAGCAAAGAGCAATAATGAAAGCTTGCATCATGCCGCGACGTTAAATCAGGCGCATCGTGGGAGGCAACCCTTGGTTTGTTATAATTCGTCGTACCGTGACGTTAAATCAGGCGCTTTTTGGGAAGCAACCCATTATTATTCTTTGTTCTTATTTTTGTATTTGATTTTGAACGGTGAAGGTATTGACGGGTCTATTAATGTGCATGGATGAAATTATGCGCATTGTAAGGATTCGGGGTGACAAAATTAACCAGGAGATAGGTAAAAAGTGCTAAAAACAAAAAAACAAAAAAAAATTAGAGGACAACGTTCGCGACCGCGGATTTTGAGACCCCCATTGTTTCAACATGCGCGGTCGCGCATTGACCGTGCATTTTGCGTTCCCTTCTGTTGCACATCTGCACCCATGGGTTGACCGCTAATTTTGGTATATCTTATGTCCCACGTGTGTGACCACTGACCGACCGCATACTGGGCGCCGTTTAGGTTTAGAAAAAAAAAATCTTTTCTTTTCTTTTCTTTTCATTAGTTTTTTTTTACTTGTTGTTTTACTAATAACCGCCCACCCCTCCTTGCTTTCCCCCTCCTAAAATCTGAAACAACAAAAACAAATCCTCCCCTCCCTCCCCAACGGCGCACTTCACACTCCCTTCTCACCCAAATTCCTAAAGCAACAAAACCCACTTCTCTTTCTTCCTCTTCTCTACTCAATCACTCCCCAATCTCTATTCCTCACAAGATCTTCAAGTAAGTACCATGGCTTCTATTTTCTTTTTTTAGTGTTTCCAATTTTTTCTTTCTTTTCCTTTTCTCTTTAATTGTAAGGTAGTAGAAGTTATTGTTACTCTTGTATTTGTTTTGGTTGCTAGTATATTTGTTGGCATGTGAGGATAGTGGATTTGGTTGGGTTGGAATGAACATTGTTAAGTTGTGGTAGAATGAAAGTTTAATTGGGTCTTTGGGTAAATTGGGGGAATGTGCACATTAAGTGTTTATTGAATTGCCACAATGACTTTTGAATGTAATTTTTGACCAATTGTGCGAGTGAAGTCTGAGTAACCGTCATTGGTTCACATATCCCGCCTTTTACTAATAGTGGTGTTAGTTGTGTAGGTACCATGATACCCTTAAAGAAAAGACGGACCACCGGTGCCTCTTCAAGTGATCACGCAGGCTCATCCCGGGCACGGGCACCGGCCAGTGCACCTCAGTTTGATCACACCAAGTTTGTCTCTAGAGCCGCCCAAGCACGTTTCAGTCTGAAGGCTACTAGAAAGCCCATATCGGAATGGGGTATTGAAAGGGGATCCCTCCAGGCTGATTGCCCTAATATGTATCGGGAGTTGGTCAGCCACAGGCTGGATATTTTCTTCGAAGAGCCGAATGAGGCCAACTTGATGATTGTCCGAGAGTTCTACGCCAACTGCTCCGAACATGAGGACCAAATCTACACTGTGCGACAAAATAGGGTAGATTCCTTGATAGAAGCCATTAGGAGGGCGTATCAATTGTCTGTATTCGATGGGGTGGAGGAATACTATGATACTTACAGGTGAGAACCAACAACATGAAACGTGTTTTTCAGAATAATCTGTGTGCCAGACAAAGAGGTAATGTGGGTTACGCCGGGAAAGAAGTTGCACTCCGCCTCACTCACCTTTGAAGGAAAGTATTGGTTGTATATCATCAATAGTCACCTAATTCCATTCTCCAACACCACTGAGGTAAATGGTCTCAGAGTTGCTTTGATCTAGTGCTTTGTGAATAGCCATGATTTTGATGTGGCCAAGGTTATTCATTCCGAGATGTTCATCTATTCCCCAGTGAAGAGGTATGGGTTCTTCTTCTCCTCTCTGGTCACTAGATTATGCCGGGAAGCAAGGGTGCCAGAGAACAAAAATATAGATGGAAAAGTGAAGAGAGAACTAAAGTTTCGGGCAGACAAAGTGATCATTAGGAAGGATACGGTGGTACCTAGTGGAGCTCATAGTGATGATTATGATGCGCCGGAGAAGGGAGATGAAGGGCAGGATGAGGTTGGGCCTGCCTCACCCCCACATGGACAAGTTGCAGAGGCTGAAGGAACATCTGAGGTCAGACGGGGTACATAGATAACAGCCTTAGAACAGGAAATGACAGGGCTGCGCACCTCTGTCACAGATTTGGGGACTTGAGTTGATGCTTTGGCCACCCAAAATGCAAAATCGAAGAAGAAGATCATGGCCTGGCTGAGTGCGCTGGGGAGGGCGTGCCATCTCGACCTCGGCACTGTCTCTGATCAAGACTGATATACTAGGGAAGTTTCCTTTACCTCACATTTCTTTATTTTGTATGACATGGGGACATGCCATCATTTTAAGTGTGGAGTGCAGGATTCTTTATTTGTATGTTTTAGGTTGTATGTAGAATAGTGTAGTTTCGTAGTTAATATAAATATAAAAAAATAAAAATTTTGACTTGTCCCGACGATGGATATCATTCGACGGATTTCTTGAGGGATTAAAGTCGACGAAAAAAAAAGATTTAATTTTGTAGTAGTGTATCAATTCCCTCTTGGTTTTTCTTTGGGCCACGGTTCTTTTCCAAAGGTTTCCTTTAAACCGGGTGTAGTTGGTTTTATTAGTTAGGAACTCGCGGGCTATGGGCGGAAATGGAAATAGGACCTCTTAACGTTGTAATTCCTTGAATATAGCGGGTACTTTAGTGTGACGCTTAGGCTCAATTGTTTACTCTTGTAAGAATGCCTTAAATTGTATGTTCTTAATTTGGTTTAAGTACCCTGACTAGAGTGTTTTGATGATCCAATCTGGAGTGAGTCATGTGCCATGTGTGTGTGAGGCTTGTTGTATTCTGTGCACGATATTTTATGCCTAGAACTTGCCCTGTGTGTTTGCAAAGCGAAATAGTAGTCTTATTCAGTCTTGGAAGTGATATAAGCGTTTCTTTGTTGAGCCATAGATACATTCCACCTGCCTAATGTTACGTATCGCTAATTGTTATGTATCGTAGTTAACCCCGTTAAACAAGTAATCTTGTTTCTTTGTTAACCACATTACAAGCCTTACCCCTTGTTTGAATTGACCATCTATTTGAACCCATTTACCTCTCGTAAGCACTTGAATTGCTATGAATTTATAAAGGTTAAAGTGTGGATAGTTGGTGGGGCTTTTGAGTGGAACTAGGGAAATAAAGAGAAAGGTGCACTATTTGAAAAAGCCACTTGAATTGAAAAAAAGAAAAAGAAAAATGTTAGTAGTTGTATTATGCTAAATAATAATATCTCTTTGGCGG
This sequence comes from Nicotiana paniculata, assembly GCA_005239505.1. NCBI lineage: Eukaryota > Viridiplantae > Streptophyta > Magnoliopsida > Solanales > Solanaceae > Nicotiana > Nicotiana paniculata. The sequence continues at coordinate 18,596 of ML356914.1, forward strand.
CTTTTAAGGTGATTGTGCTTAAAGAAGTATGGGATGATATACGCGGTGTTGAACGTGGAATGTTGGTGTGACTTGAGTGTGGACTTGAATGTAAAGTATATGTATTAAAGTGCTTAGGGAGGTGTAGTCTCTATAATATCCAAATATATCCTACCCAACCCGCAGCCTACATTACAACCAAATAAAGTCTTACTTGATCCTAGACTTAATGAGCTCAATTAGTAGAGTAGTACACTACGGGAAAGCCTATGGAGCATTTTTTGTGGCACAAGAATATCGTTTCTGAGGGTGAGTGAATTCTGTCTATTTTGAAGTTCCTCAGTGTGCGTGAATTTTATTGATTGTGGAATGAGTTTTTTTTGTTGTGAGAAGGAACTTGATTCATGAAGGAAAGGTAAGTCTTGACCTCTGATTTAGAGTAAGTAAGCCAGTTAGGAATATTATGTGGCCCGTGGGAGTCAACTATTGAGGTGAAGATGTTACACTAGTGTGTTCAATCTATGTTAAATATTCTTGGTGTGACGAGTTAGGGAAGTCGCTTAGTGAAGTTAGGCCTCTGTAGAGTGTGGTTTGATTGCTCGGGGACGAGCAATAGTTTAAGTGTGGGGTGTTGATAGTAGGCTATAATTATGTAGTTAAAGTACTATTTATGCTCTAACTTAGCCGCACTTTATTAATATTTGAATGCTAAATGATGACAAAATTCTCTAATTAAGAACTTTTGTGCTTTGCAGGAGCGATTCCGGGATATGAGGAAGCTAAAGAGTGTTTTGGAGTCAATACGGAGCATGGAAGGTCAATCGGAGGTTAGCAGGATCAAAAAGAAGAAAGAAAAGCAAGCGACAGTCCTCCAGGTGCGTGGACGCACATTGACCACGCACATAAGGCAGTGCACTGGGCAAAATCCACGGTCAATCCGCGATTGTGTAATTCCAAAGGCGACTAACCTTGACTTATATGAAGCCTAATTCGCCCAGAACCAGAGGAGACCTGTTTTGAAAAGATTTTGGAGGCAAGAACACAAAAGGAGGAAGACGGATAAATTCCCTACGAGTTTCCATATTCTTATTCTTAATTCTATTGTTGGTTATGACTTTTCATAGTGTAATCTTGTCTATTAGTATGAGTAGCTAAACCCGTCATCTAGGGTTGATGGAACCAATTGTTGAATGAAGTCTTGACTATGTTTTAGTATAATTGAGTCGTTCTTTACTCTATAATTGTTCAACTATGCGTTGTCTTGTGATTAATTGAAAGGGGCCTTGATTAATCGTGTCTAGTTATCTTGTGTTTCTTGAGAAAAAACACTTAGTTAGATTGTTGTTGAACAACACCACTTTCGGGTAAGTTAAGAGATTAATTACTTAAATTTATAACTGGGGTTAGAGATAACGAAGCTTTGGTGTTATAATTATGAGTTGTATAAATTGTTAACTAGAGCAGTTTGAGAGAATGCTTCAAGTAAATTATCGTAATTGATCGACAGATAATTACGGTAACCAAAAACTCATCATCTTTGTAGAGTGTTATGGCCAGATTATAGCTAACTTGTCAGGAATTAATCCGATAATTGGGGAAATCAATAACTCTAGATCCTTTTACCATTGCATTCAACTTCATTCTTGAGTATTGATAGTTTTATTGTCATTTTTCCTTAGTTACATAATTTCTGTTAATTATCAATCAAAATCTTGCATATGAAAATTGTTTGAGCTTAGCGTTAATAAAAGTTATAGTAAATAGGTTAGTTACCTATGGGATTCGACTCCGGACTCTTGAACTGGATTGTATTTGTAGCGACCGCTTAGTCGTTTTTACAAGGAGTAGTTGGGCGTGATCATGTTCCCACTTCATTTTCAAAGAATGCTTCATCGAACATTGAACCCTGTCCAAGCTCTTGTGTTTCATCTTCTAAAGATGTCAATATGGAGGTATTGTCGAAGTCTTTCCCCTTTTTTGAACAAAGTCCAGCACCATTACCTTGCCAACCAAAGACAATAGTCAGTACATAATCTGCAAAAATTTCCAGTACTTCATAAACAACAAGAAATAGTACTATATAAATCTATACCTTGTAACATCCTCTTGCATTATGATTTTCATCACCACACGTATTGCATGTCATTATAATCTTCTTTCTTTAACTGCTCCACTCACATTTCCTCTTCAAAGATTCATCAACAACCCTATTCCTCTTTACTTTGGGTCTTCCAACCATCTTGACAATTTCAGGTGGCTCCATGGTCTGACTAGGCAGAACTTTCCAGAATTGCACCCCTCTAACAGGCTGATTTTGTACTTGTATGTTAGAAAATAAGCCTCCTTACTATACCACCAGTGTATTTATTTCACTGGTTCAATATTCTCATACATCAATGCCTTAATAGCATCGGGACAAGGTATCCCAGATAAATCCCACAACCTACATGTACATCTCTTCTTCTCAAGATTCACAGTATGTTTGTCTTTACCTTCTATCATTTCAAAGCCATAGTCTCCATTAAAGTTCAAAGTGCAAGCATGTGATATTTCCCATATTCATTGTAAAGTTTCGTACATGGTGGACTGAAATTTGCATTCCAGCTCATAGCTTTGCCTTCACAATCTGCAAGCCTTTCCATTACCTTGATCCTTATTGGCTCCAACATCTTGATAATTGGCATATATCTAGCATCTAGAATCCATGCATTAAAGGAATCAATAAAGTTGTTATCCACCATTAGATCTTTACACTGTGTATCAAAGTAGGCTCTACACCATTATTTTGGTGGATAGTTGATCAAGTCCCTTGCAGCATCTTTTGACATCCCCCCAAGCTTCGATAATTGATCTTTAAACTCTTCTTCATAAGTACTCCAAGCACACCACCACATCAACTTCCTCATTTTCTCACTCCTCTATTCTTTTATCCAGTTGGCTTCAATGTGTCTAGCACAATACCTATGATGAGCATCAGGTAGTACAATGCTCACATCATCCAACAATCCATGTGATGTTGACCAAATAAACATAATTGGATCAACCAAAAGCTAAAGAAATCATAAGGAATTGACAAAAAGAAAAAAACAGAATTATAACAACCAAAACAGAAAAAACAGAATTGGAATTTCAGAAGTGAAATTTGGTACCTTTTGCAGGTTTGATATAAATGTTACTCCAGCCCCATTATTTAGGTCCAAAGACCTCTTCAAAATCTCAACAAACCAACTCCAGGTCCTGCTTGTTTCCTTGTCAAACACTGCCAAGCAAGTGGATAGAACTGATTCATATAATCCTGTCCAATGGCCACTATTAGCTGACCCTTGCATTTTCCCTTTAAGAAAGTACCATCCTAAACAATAAGTGGTATCAATCAACTTCCTTTTTCCTTCTTCCAAAGCAACATTTGATATGTTGATCGTAAAATTACTCCCATGATTAGACTGTCTTAGTTCTTGACCATACGTTTCGAGCTTGTTATATTCATCCTTGAAACTCCCATCTAACTTCTCAAGGGCCATCACCTTAGCCATTTTAAGCTTAGATTTTGTCACATTAAGCTTAAAATCGGTCTCCAGTTCCCCTCTCATATCCTTAATAGTGTACTTGGGATTGTTTTGTAATTTATTCTTAAAGTATTGTGCTAATGTCTTAGCATCAACCCTTGGGTTTTTATAACAAGGATTACAGTTATGGACTGCTTTCATGTTTTTGATACTAAACTCATTAGTCTTTTTATCCCTTGAGATAAAACATCTAATAGGGCGTCCAGAATCACAAACATATCTAGCCCTAGTAGGATCTGTTTTTTCAATCTTCAAGCCATACCCATTAGCGATTGCATAATAGTTCACTACCCTTCTAGCTTCCACAATATCCTTAAATATCATACCATTATCCAACTCCTTAAATTCTCCAACCTATCACTTACTACCTTCCTTCTTTGTTTACTAATAACCTCAAGTCCTTCAGAATCATATTCAACATCAGATGGAGCATCAACATCAAAATCATAATCCCCAATAACATGTTCATTTTCAGATATTGCTTCAACATCTATATGATATGTTTCAGTATGATGTAGAATACTTTGAGTATGGACAGTCAAATCTAACTCATCTACAGCAAACAAGTTTATAATTTTGAACTCCAACATATAAGACACTGTAATGCCCTGATACCATCATCTCCGTCAATTATATAGAACTTACCTGACGTTCTAGCAACTAAAATTTATTTCACTTCAGTAAACCCTAACTCTTTTGTGAACTCTTCACATAAATCTTTATAAGACACAAACCCGGGTCAAAGCTATTCCACATATGGACCATCTTCTTACTATACAATAACTCTGGAGAAATTACCAATTCATCCTCATAGTTGAAATACACATCCATTGTGTCAGTCATGCTTCAATAAAGTTCACATGCAAAAGGAAAACAAAATAGAAAATCGAGCGACTAAATCAGCAATACACATCGTCAATTAAAAAATACAAGAATAACAAAACCCTAGAAAGACAATTATTTTGGGGACCAGAATAGAAAAGAGCAAAAACATAAAAGAATGGAACTTTAGAGAATAAACAATGATTTACACTACATTTAATCAGACAAAAACAAGTTACCCTACATGTGCAACCATCCCCACATGAACAAAATCTACACCCACCATATCAAACCTCACCCACCAAATTAAATAAGTTTTTCCATCTTTAAATATGCTACTAACCTTGATAAGTTACATCAATCTTCCGACAAAATCAAATTTTGAAGCCACCGTTGATAATAGCCTGCCTTCCGTCTGAAACCCTAATAAAACTAAAGAGGGATTCTTGAGAAAGGGGATTTGTTTGAAGAAAGAGATGACTGAAGTGAAAGAATTAGGGGTTGGATTAAAAGATGATTGTTTTATCGGGTTGGGCATGGTTAATTAAACATAACCAGAGTTAAAAGAAATGTAAGGTAAGGTATAGAGGAACCAGTAATATAAACACACGTGGAAATGTGGGGTCCGAAATTTAATTCTTATTAAGTTCTTATTAATTTTCCAAACTAGCAAATGGAACCGCTAGTAGAAAGTGGCATAAATAGGCCAAAAATATAACGGTAGTGGTATGAAAATAGCGAGCTTTTAACGGATGGCATAAATAGGTCATTTTTATTAGTTGAATGACATTTTTAGCATTTTCCGTAAATAATAATTCTCTATGACACCAACAGTCAACAGAAGGTCTAAACTTTATGGTGACATTGAATTATCTTTCAGTAAAATTTGATGTTGATAAATGTACTTACTTAGAGACATGAGATATTCATTGGATTTCGTTTGTTTTAGAAAGTGTTGAAATGAAAATTCTTTATCTTTTTTCTAAACTATTGCAAAATCTGGAGAAAAAAGAAAGAAATTTAATAAAACTCTTTCACCTGTTTTTGAAAAAAAAAGCCACCTAATTGTTCTTGGGAATATATCATACAAATAGGAAGATACCAAAGAAAGCAATTTGGCAACTAGTTACTAGGCTCTACTTCACTCAAAATAAAAAAGTTAAATATAAAGAAGAGAAGCCTTAGGGCCTATATGAAGAAACCAATAGAATATTCTTATGCTAGAGTAGTTAGTATGCAACTCTTCACCAATTAAGGACTTGTCTGCAAAAGAAAAAATAGAAGAAGAAAAATCACGTAGATTTTCTCTTTTGAAAGTTCACATGCGACGAAGAAAATTGGTGGATACAATTGAATTTGGATAACGCGGTCAGTCCACCAATAGTATACCCCCCATGTAAGCATACTCTTCTTGGTTATTAGTCCTCTACTTCAACATCAACCTTCATATATCAAAAACTTAGTCTCTTAAATTACACCACATACTACAAATATAAACAGTTCATTTCACTTTGTTTTCCTTCTTAAATATCAGAGAAAAATGGCTGTTGCTGCCGACGGCCGATTCGCCTTATCGGCGGCCAGCAAACTTCATAGCAGTGCAACATTGACAGGGAGAAACTTAAGGGTAGTGAAGTTCTGCAATGGAGAGTTGATGGGAAAGAAGCTCAAGTTTACAAAATTTCAGTTAAGGAGCAATGTAGTGAAGCCAAATATCTGCATGTCACTTACAGCTGATGTTGCAGGTGAGGTCAAGGTGAGTGGTTCTAGATTTTCTCACATGGCTCAAACTTGCCATGTATTTCTTTGCTTTCTTACAATTGAATGAGTATGAGACTACTTAATAAAGAGATGGACCACTTCTCAACATAAAATGTGATCTCACAGCCAAGTTAGATCAAATGATACGTCATGAATTAATTTCATAAGTTCCGTCAATGAAGTTGACATAATCATGAGACAGGCAAAATGAGCAAAAATGGCACTAATTTGAGCTGAATACATCATGCTAAAACAACTTAAGTTTAATCACCGGATATGCAATTGAACTCGTGAGTGGAGGTTGAGATATGATCACACTACCCTCAACTTGAAATACAACATTTATGATAGTTTCAAACCTATCATCATTATCTAGTAGTGTGTGTTAGTATTTAATAAAAAAATAACTTAAATCTTGAATTCATCTCTGACTATACTAAATTTAGAACAATGCAATGTGGACAGTTAAAGGATCTTGAACCGGAGAAGACCGATACAAGGACTGTAGTAGCAATCATTCTAGGAGGGGGAGCTGGAACTCGTCTTTTCCCCCTCACCAAGCGCCGTGCTAAGCCTGCTGTAAGTTTTCTTCACATTATCAAAGAAAATATTACTGAGTCTTTGTAGAGCTATCCGCATTGAGTCACTATTAATTCGTTTCAGGTTCCAATTGGAGGAGCATACAGGCTAATTGATGTACCAATGAGCAACTGTATCAACAGTGGCATCAACAAAGTTTACATTCTCACCCAATTCAATTCTGCCTCGCTTAACAGGCATATTGCTCGGGCTTACAACTTTGGCAATGGTGTCACATTCGGAGATGGCTATGTCGAGGTAAACACCAATCTTTATTTTCCAATATAGTTTCAGGTTTTGATGATACTGGCAACAACATGGCTGGTAAATTGTAACACAGGTCTTAGCAGCAACTCAAACACCAGGTGAAGCAGGGAAAAGATGGTTCCAAGGTACTGCAGATGCTGTTAGGCAATTCCACTGGCTTTTTGAGGTATGAACTCTCCTTTGTATCTGCTCTCGTGGTCACATTGCATTGCAATTTCCATAGTTTATCCCAATAGTGAAAATAACTCCACATTCCTGCACTGCAACATTTTTGTCTTCCTGATATTCATATATCAGTTCGTATCAATATACCCTTCCTCCCATGATTTTCTTCAATATGTAACAATTGATGAAGAGGCATCGAAATGCATATATTCATATGTTATATCAGGGACTTCAGCTGTAGATGACCACAACTCAACCTGAGACCGAACAAGGTCCAGCAGTAACTTACACAATGAAAAAAATTATATTGCAAGACCAAGTTAACTGAGCTGTGTCAGTTTAATTCCAGGAAAACTTAATCACATGCGAAACATACAGAACTTAACGGCATGTAAATACAAGCAATATGTTCTCCACGCTCAGCTATGACCATCACCACAATTATCTCATCATATGGCTTAATTGTAGACATCAGTTAATGAAATTCACATTGATTTTCATAACTAAAGGATGCAAGAAGCAAGGACATAGAAGATGTGCTCATTCTCTCTGGAGATCACTTGTATAGAATGGACTACATGGACTTTGTTCAGGTAAGGCTATAGACTAATATCTACCTTGCTTGATATCATTTTTTGGAAAGATTGTCTATTACTCAAAAGTGAAAAAATCCATCTCCACTTCTTGACAGAGGCATAGGCAAAGTGGTGCAGACATTACCATATCAAGCTTGCCAATAGACGACAGGTAGTTTGAGAGGGATAATCAAAATTCTAGATAGGCTATTTCTTTCTCTCAGCAATGGCATGCTATGTCAAATATTGCTTTGATAATCACTACAAAACATAATTTATTCTACTGAATCACTTCTATGTTTTCATGATAGACGTGCTTCAGATTTTGGCTTGATGAAAATTGATGACACAGGACGGGTCCTATCCTTCAGCGAAAAGCCAAAAGGAGATGACTTGAAGGCGATGGTAATTCTCGAAAAATTGACAGTCTCAGAGCTTAATATACTTCAGATTTTAAAGTTGCTGCAATCAATTGACAACAAGTACTTCAGGCAGTAGACACATCTGTTCTAGGATTATCCCCAGAAGAGGCTAAAAAGAAACCTTACATTGCTTCAATGGGAGTTTACGTCTTCAAGAAAGAGATTCTCCTGAATCTCTTAAGGTATGTAATGAGCTTCTTCTATAGTACCTTATTTTAGAGGGTGTCATGGTCAACATGCAAATGATAGAAATTTTGGAGAAAGAGGGCCAGAAAAACCAAGAAACCATATTCATCCAGCTAATAGGGGTAGCTACGTTCAAAAGAAGCAAATTGTGGTGGCTATTATAAAACAGACAGAGGCCATATAAAATCTTATATAACATGCTGAAGATATCAGGTAAAAGAAGATCATTAACTGCTTACTCTTTGTCTTCTTTTAGATGGCGTTTTCCAACAGCAAATGACTTTGGTTCAGAGATTATTCCTGCCTCTGCCAAAGAATTCTGTGTCAAGGTTTGTACCACTTCATTTCTGGTCGGCATTTATACAAGATCTTGATCTGTTTGTTCAAAAAATTTACTACTACATCCAATCTTGTTGTTTCCATCATAAGGCAAGACATGCAATGTTTTTTCAATTCACTATTCTGGTTATGGTCTCCTAAACAGCTTAACTTCAACCTCTATGGTGAGTAAAGCATTCTTCATCTGATTTTGCAGGCTTACTTATTCAATGATTACTGGGAAGATATTGGTACAATCAGATCCTTTTTTGAAGCAAACCTTGCACTCACTGAACACGTAAGAATCAGAACTATATGTTTTTAGCCTTTAAATGGTCTTGTTTCTTCAAACAATCTAAGATAAAAGCTGGCTATTGGACACCTGTCAATCTCATTTGAAAATCTTAAACATGATTGTTTACAGTACATAATATGGCATATGGCCAACTAATGTTGTTCCTTTTCATTTCAGCCACCAAGTTTTAGTTTTTACGATGCAACAAAGCCTATTTACACATCAAGGAGAAACTTACCACCGTCAGCTATTGATAACAGCAAGGTTTAAGACAAGGACATAGTACTTCAATCTTAAGCAGATTTATCTTTAAATATTCTTCCACTAACCAAGTCTAAATGTTGTCAGATTGTTGATTCAATTGTATCACATGGTAGTTTCTTGACCAATTGCTTCGTGGAGCACAGTGTTGTCGGAATCCGATCCCGTATAGGCTCCAATGTTCACTTGAAGGTTAGTCTAGTATAACTGATGCTGAATGAAATTTCAGCACTATGCTTTTGAAAAACAAAACTAAAATTGGTTTTCCAACTAGACTCCACCTAGATTCAACAAACATACTGTTTCATATTGAAATAAAATGTAGCACATAACCATGCAAACACATTTAGAAATCATGCGGGTTACTTCATAGGAGGGCATTTGAAGGGGTGGAACAAGATTTTGTAAAATTGCAAACTTGTTGAGAACCATAGTTTAGTATAGGTTCTCTTCTTTTTAGTATACGGCTTGTATACGAGGTGTCCCATAAAATTATTTACCTTATCAAAAAACTTACTTCTCTGCTTACTTGATTTTGTAATTGCTGCTAATTCCTCATAACACTTAGTTGGTGTGAAATCCATACAGGACACAGTGATGCTTGGTGCTGACTACTATGAAACTGATGCTGAGATTGCCTCACAACTAGCTGAAGGAAAAGTGCCTATGGGAATAGGAGAAAATACAAGAATAAAGTAAAACACTTGGTTCTCTCCTTTTGTGTCTATCAGGCTAGAAATTGGATGCGACTGTGATCCTAATTTCATTTCTCACGTTGTTATTTAACTAATATGCAGAGAATGCATCATTGATAAGAATGCAAGAATTGGAAAGAACGTAGTTATTGCCAACTCAGAGGTATGATCCTCCCGTACTCTCACCAACAGCAAGAGATTAAATTTTTATTTCAATTTTATCCTGTTCTTACTGGGACTCACTTATTTTCCTCTAATACATCAATTTGCAGGGAGTACAAGAAGCGGACAGATCCACAGAAGGATTTTACATTCGATCAGGCATAACAGTCATATTGAAGAACTCAACAATTTCAGATGGATTAGTGATATGAATTGCAGCAATCATTTATCTTCTTTTCTTTCATGTAGTGTTGACACAGAGAAAGTTGTGAAATTAAAATATGAGCAGAAGTAAAAGTCTCACATTCTCAACTTGTCCACTTTCAGCAAGTAAAGGTTGAACTACAGGCTGATGCTAAAAATAAAAGTTCTTTATCCCATTCATGAATTTTGATCTCACAATAAAATGCTTGATATAAGGTAAATGTTTTCACAAAACCAGCCTGCAATGACACTGACAAAACACTATAGAGTGTTGACAGGAATATTGTACACTAGTTGAGAACAGGCTTCTTCTAGTCAGAACTAAAGAAGGATAAAAAGTTGACTTACAGGTAAAACCACTTAAATGCATTATTCACTAGATCCACTTAAAGAAGGTTCACTAGATCGCAGCATTATTCAAATCTTTCTATCTGTTTTCTCACCTGTTTACTGAATTCTTACCAACATAGCTCTGAAAGTTTAGGTGGTAGTTAACAATTTGGGTAAAAATAAAGGAACTTAGTCTAACATTTTTGAAAGAGCACTTGAAAACAACCATTCAATTATAACATTGTACCAGTTGATCTTGCAAATGTCTTGCTTAAATTAATAAAATTACGCAGCTGTTTAGAAGTTATGAAAACCAAAGGGACTAATGTACTTTCTAATTGGTAGCGTCAGCTTTTTATTTATCTTGTCCTTCGTTTTAAAATAAGCAACAGAGTCAAAGGGGATTTTTGAGGCTAAGATTATGGAGAAGAACTCAAAATACAGTTAAAAGAATAGCTGTTCACAACAAAACATTAATTCGTTCTCGAATCTCTGTAACACAAACCGCTCTTCCACTGTTATAATGCTGGTAACAAAACACTTTTTATCTGAAAATGGTTTCCTACCAGTCCTGCCAGCTCGATGAAGGTAATTTACCGCATCTTTTGGGATATCAAAATTGTATATATGTGTTGTCTCAGGCAGATCAACTCCTCTAGCTGCTATATCTGTTGCCACCAATAGATAACCTCCTCCTCCTCGAAGCTCCTGTATCTCAGCAACATATAAACCATGTACTAAACTATGAATTACATTATGGCGGAAAGACGAAGATAAAATTTCCATTTCCTATAGTCTAAAATGATAAATTGACCAAATACAAATAACATATCAGCATAACTTACAGATAAGGATGCTGCTCGTTTATTGAAATTCATATCTTCCTCTAGAAGAGAGACATTGGAAAAGCCTCCAGAAGATGACATTAAAAAATCTACCAAAAGAGTTATTGGTGGAGCATTTCCTGCCTTTTTTGACTTCTCAGACTGCTCAAAAGTTAAACAATATTGTTCAAAGTATACAACTATTTAATAAGTTAAACAAAAATATCAAAAATTGCACAGATAAGTAATAGTCATTTTTTTTATCCATGACCATAGTTCCTTTCCAAGTGAAAACAGTAACTCCATTCAATTAGACATGTGATGCACCAACAGCTGATTTTCTTTGAATGTCTGAAGATGTTAAAGAGTGTATAAATCCAAAGCACAACAGAAGGAAAAGGGAACATGGAACTTTTAAGAACTTTACAAGTTCAAACTATACATGCAGTTGAAAGGAAACTATTATATATATTTGCATTCCCATAATGAAATTTAGAAGTTCTATGTAGTTCCCCAAATAAAACCCCATTTAGAAAGACGAGTAAAAGGAAGCATAAAAACCGTCTTCTTGAAAGTCCAAATGCAACCCAGCAAAGTGAAAACATTTTTCCAGCTTCTGGTGCAGAGGGATGAGAATACTCATACTGCCATTCTCCACAAGATCATTCCGGAATAGGAATGGCAATTGGGGCGGGCTAGGGAAACACTTAATGGGGCAGGGCAGGGGAACAGTTAAATGGGGCGGGGCAGTGCAGTGCAAAACTTAATTTTTGAAAAACTTTAATAGGCCAGGGCAGGTGGCAGGTCAACCCTTATTCCCAATAGTTGGCTGCTAGGTAACTGGGTAGCTTGAGGGCCAATTCGTCCCTTGCTTATGTCTTCTTCCTTCATTTTTATTTCGTAAATAAATATGAACCCCTTGATTATGCAAGAACTTGTGTATGTATATATCAAAACAAATAAAATGCCAATGCTAAAAATGGTGATAGCTGTATGGAGTAATTTTTTTCCCTTAGGTTCATGATTATTTTACCTGGAGCTGAAAATAACCTGTGAAAACAGTGAATACGTTTTCTTATTTTGAGTTAATAACCATGTGAAAACAACCTGGTGAAAATAATTTTAAAATATTTTAACTTGAATAATAATTCGTTCAGTTTCCAATCCTTTCCTTCATAGGTTAATTTTTGGAGAAAATCGCATTGCAGTTTTCATGGTTTATATAGTTTTAAAACAAACCAAAACAACTACGTATAATAATTATTTCTGAAATAGCATGGTCTATTTTATAATTTAGCTTATGGGATTTAACTTACCTCAATTCTCATGGTTTACTTCGAACAGCACCTCTATGCGGGTTTCATTAGCGCCTAGAATAAATTAGCTTTTTAATTCAGCTTTTTTGATCATTGCTTTTTTTATTCAATTTGTTCTCACGTAATCAGCTTTTACGCCCTTCATACCATAGTGATGAAACTCTTCAAATTCAAAATTAGGCCTATCTCACGTCGTAGCTATATACAACAGTGGATAGAGGATTGTTTCCACAATGCAGAAGACAAAAATATAACCATGGCAGGGCTTAGCAGTGCAGGGAAAATTTTTTAAAATAATGATAAACGGGGCAGGGCAGGGCGGGTCAAAATCTTAGCAGGTTAAAGATTTCCCTTCCCCGCCCTACCCTGCGCCGCCCCAGTTGTCATCCCCATTAATAATCTGGAAACTCATCCAACCTCTAACTCCAGAGTAATTCTTGTGTGTGCTTTCATAGACTATGAATAAAGAGGGGTCTCAATCCTTGAAAGTGATCAACATCATAATTGAATATTGATCACACTATTCAAGGAATTAAGGTTCCCTGTCATTATAAATTATAACTAGTAACTACACCCAAAGAAAATCTACTATATCGAGACTCAACAGGGTTAAAGACACTAACTTGCTCGCTGACAAAAATTATGGCAGATTCAGGTGAATCCACCTGCAGTAAGGAGAGCAACACTTGATTCTTTTCCCTTTTGGTGCATACCTGCACGTGAAAAGTCAGAAACAATTACACAAATAGAAATAACCAAGGGACAGAGTAAGTAAGATGCTTTTTTTTTTATAATGTAGAATCATCTAATTTCTGATGATCAAGTTTTTAGCATGCCTGTTCCACTGGTCCCACACAACTTAATAAAAGATTGTTGGTTTAAATATTTTTGTGTGTGTGTGTGTCTAATAGTTTTAGGATACCGTAAACCTGTGAAAGTGACAATATACAATCCACAATGACAAGTAATGAGCCTACCCAGTAAATGGAATATGTAAGAGAGGTAATTTGCAAGAAAAAAGAAAAGGTTAAGGAGAGCTGTATAAGTTTATGTTAGTCTCACCACAAATCTATGATGGAGGCACGAGGGCATCGGCTCTACCGAATTCACGTGGACATGAACGACGTCAGCCTGTCATTATAATTTAGATAAGTACATCTTTTATGTGATTATCATCAGGTAATTACGAGTCATAATAAGAAATCATAATGAATACTTGTGCCAGCTCACTTTGGTCCATTTTTGCTGTACACAGTCATACAAGAATCTCCTGTGCTGTGGAATTGAAGCACTAGCAAATATTGTTTGACGGTTCTTGCTGGATGAGTAGGATGTCAATAGCCTTTTGAGAGAGCTGATCTCTTTTGAAGAATTGAACATGAAATCAACCTAAAATTATGTAATAATGAACATACCTTTCTATTTTGTGAATTGAATTAAAGTTGAGCAAAATAATTGCAAAATACAAGTAAGCAGAAGATTCAACTGTTAGAGACTTAAGTATGGTTAAATTAGATAGCTTGTTCATGATATAGAAGCATTTCAGAAATATTGTTTCCGGCCACTTTTCCAGAGAAGAGTTTATTCTGACAGCTCTTATCAAAAGGAGCAGAAAAGGAAAAAGTTATAATCGCGCTGACAGCATGTTTTTAAATTGCTCAGAAGCATCATGCTAATATCATTGAGCTCACTCTTCACTGGATCCCATTCTAGTAAAGTTTCAACACAGACAGAGAGAAATATATATGATAGAAAATGCATCTTGATTACCTCATCGACAACAAGTACTTGGCAGGAATCTAGCTTTAAAATATGTTTCTCAAGCATTTGACACAAACTCCCCATAGTTGCAACCACAATAGTGGGTGGCTCAGCCTGTAACAGCACAAGCATCTCAGAATCAACACCAACACGTAAAAAAAATATGCTGAAGCTTCCTCTTAATTTCTTGGAAAAAAGAGCAGTAGTAAACAAAAACAGAGGTACTGGGAGAGAGGCAACAGAAGTAAGAACAAGTTCACAGAACATCCTGAAAAAGAAAATTGCAAGGGTGCAACAAATGAGTTAAAGATCCACAACAGTACCTTTAGAAAGATGACGTACACTACTGCAATACCACCTGTAACAAGAAATCTATAGACCGAGTCCAACCCAGTGCTTTGTGTGTGTGCGCGTGCACGTGTGTGTGTGAGAGAGAGAGGGATATATATATAAAGAGAGAGAGAGATTATGGATAGTTAATACATAGTTATTTATTGCCTACAAGGTGGTTTCCGTTGTGCTTTATTCAGTTGTAGACTAAGATTTGCTCATATGCGGTTCTGGACTTATCTTTCATTTTCAAGCGGTAGGGACATTTGAAAATTACACATTTCACGTCGTACCACAGTGAAGAGTATAATCTTCAAGATGCAAGATAGAACAACAACAATAAGCACCAAAAATTAGGAAATTTGGACAAAATGCAATAAAGATATCAAGGTTTACTAATAGCCTGTTTGGCCAAGCTAGAGAAATCAGCTTATTTTGAGAAGTGCTTTTTTCAAAATTGTTTTTGAAAAAAGTACTTTTGGAGAGAAGCAGTTTGTGTTTGGCTAATCACTCTGAAAAGCACTTTTGAGCAATAATTTGTATTTGGCCAAGCGTTTCAGAAAGTGCTTTTAAGTATCAAAGTATGAATAAGGACATGAATAGATTTACTTAATAGTTAATATTATAAGTAAATAAATAATCTTAAAAATTTGTTATTACAGGCAATAATTAAATCTTTTCATTTTATTTAAGTAAAATATGAAAATAAAATTTAAAAGTACTTAATTCTTTTAATATAAGTTAATATATTAAAAATCATTCAACAGATATAAAAGCATTCACCCCTAAAGTCACTATATAATATAAAGTTATCTTAAAAATAATAAGAAATATTTATACATTAATATCCTAAGTATTAGGTTTAACGGTTATTTTGATATATACTATATTTTGTTAAGGATATTCTTGATAAAAAAAAAAGTTAAAACTGCTTCTGCTTCTTCCCAAAAGCACTTTTCTTACCCAAAAAAGCTTGGCCAAACACCTCAAGTTAGGGAAAAAAGTGCTTTTGGAAAAAAAGCACTTTTGACCTCATGAGAAGCTTGGCCAAACAGGCTATAAGAGGGAACCAGAGGAAGGAAAGACCAATGATTTAAAAAGTGCTCGCTTCCTCGCTTTAAGCGAGAAGCGATGCGAAGCACTCAGGTAAAAAAGCAATCACTTCCCACTAAAAAGCGAGAAGCGACCAAGCGATGCGATGCGAAGAAAGCGACCGCTTCTTTGTTTTTAAAGAGACCCAGGCTATTTAATTATAAAGAAAATTGCTCTGTCTATTATTAAACGAACAGCAGCAATTAGGGTTTTAAAGCAGAGCATCTGAGAGCATTAGACTAGGGTTCTTCTTCTTCTTCAACTTCAACGTCCAAATAGCAACGCAATGCTGGCGAATTTTTTTTTTTTACCTTCGGTTCTTTCTCAGAATTGATGCCAATCCTTGGGTTCTTCTTTCTCTGCCCAGTTTTTAACTGAGAAAACTGCCCTTCCTCTAATTTTTATATCCTTTACATTGAAGTATTGAACATTTGCTTACAATTGCATGTGTTGTCTATGGAGTATTTATTTTAATTTATTTTTTTTAAATTCTCTTTCACTTCAAAAAAGCGAGCACTTCGCTTCTCGCTTTAAGCGAAATGGGGGTTGTCGATTTTCCTCGCTTCACGCTCTTCACAACACTGGGAAAGACAAAATCTTTCTTCTTCTTTTTCCTTGGAATGGTGACAGAGAACAAAAGACAAAATCATAATTAAGAATTCTGACGTCAACATATTCAAGTGAAGGCTGGGGCAAGTAGATGAATGTCAAGATGATTTTATCTAGGGATATATGAGTAATACAAGTTGAGAGCACTAGTTTAAGCTTTCTTCATTCAGTGATATGAAATCTACAAGGAACAACAATTTCATTTGTACCTTTAGCCAACTCTTGTGTCTGTTTAACATCCCCCCATCTAGAAGAGCCATAACAGTGCATGATTTCGGTCCTGATTCAACTTCTGAAGGCTTTGCAGCGAGCATCCGAGCAACCTTCGTAACCTAGCTAAAGCAGAGTTAACTTTCAGTGCATCCCTAGAGTTCCTTTTTTCTGCAAACATATGCTATAAGTAGAATGCAAAAAGGAATAACTCCACAAAATCTTACTTGCATACCAAGCTCCCTAGTAGGCACCACAATCAATGCTTGTACTGCAGACCTTTGACTGTCAATGACTGACAGTATTTGTAGCAGGTATGCCAAGGTTTTTCCAGAACCTGTCTAGTGGGACAAATAGAAAGCAAACGACTTCCAGAATTTCATTAACAGCATAGGAAGCCAGTTGGAAAACGGGACAAGAGGAAAAAGGGAAAAATGATTAAAATGGGTAAACAAATTGGTCATTTATTGCAAAGATCTTGTAAATGCGTTTTCGTCGCCTTTACATTTCATCTTTCTAACTTCAACATTATTTTGGTAAGTAACAACTTCTACATTTCTCCTACTAGAAAAATTAGACCTTTCAAATGCCCTTTTAACCGTTTTTTCCCCTGAAAAACAATGATATGATAATATCTTTAAATGATGAAATGGCAAGAAAAATTAAGAAACCTTTCAGCCCTCTCCGTCGGAGGTAAGGAGTCGGGCACAAAGAAACCAAAAGAACAAAAAAAAGGAAATATGCTCAAATGATAAAAATTTGTGAGATCCGCCCCCTAGGATCTGTAAGAATATCATCAACTTACATGGTAGTATGGTACTAGAATCATCCAATCTATACATCTATATAATCCCGATCTTAGAGGAGATATGTGACACCTCTCTTAGGATTCTTATTTATCTTTTACCTCTTTTTTCATTTTGAGCAACTCCACTTTTTTTCTTTCCTTGATTATATTCATTAGATGTGATGAACACATTTGGTTCGTGTTTCTGATTGAACAGTGACAAATAAATCCATTATTTTACTCTCCTGATCTCCCACTAATTCCTAATTCTTCATTTTACTATTACGTTTTCTTTGACCAGCCTTACGTTATCTTGTTGTAATTCCTACTTGTTGCAATTACCTTATCTTTTTTCATCCGTTCTCCAGCCGAGGGTCTAACGGAAACGGCCTCTCTGTCCTCCAGGGTAGGGGTAAGGCTGCGTACATCTTACCCTCCCCAGACCCCACTTGTGGGAAATTACTGGGTTTGTTGTTGTTGTTGTTCTTAATTATATTCATTCTTCACATTTTTTCAAAACACTTAATACATCATAATAATTCAGTGGATGTAGTTTCCAACTACTAGAGGATTCTTTATTCCAAAGCCAGTGGTGGAAAAACTTTGGCAATTAGGCAGATGGAAAGTTAGTAATTCTTCCCAATGACTGGTACAAAGTGACCTATGTACGATTTCAAAGTCAGAATGTTTTCCAGCATCTATATCTATGGATGTATAGACTCTCCTGTCAGAGATGCAAGTGCATTCTGGAGAGATCTACACATATAACATCTAATGCTACAAAAAACAAAGAGATTTCTTTGAGATCTCCTGTATCATCTTGAACGAGGAATCCTTATCCCAGTCCCAGGCATTGATATCTCCGCTTTTGTGGTGGTTTTGCTGGAGGCATTGTCAGTCAAGCACCCATAAGCAGTGGCAATGGTAAAGGAGAAGATGAATTTACACTGTTTGAGAAAATAAACGTCATTTGGCAATCGAGAAAGTAGACAAGCTAAGGGAACAGATAGAAGTGCACTGTGAGAGAATTATTCATTTGATGCAGCAGTGACATTGGCAGATCTAGCTAGAGCATAGGTGGAGGATGAGCCGTCTTTAAGAGCAAATGCTGGAGAACTTGTGGAAAAGTTACCAATTCTAATCCATAACAAAACTTCAGATGTATGCTTAAAAAGAGGATACCCAGAGGAGGGAGATTCAACCCTTAAATCTTGCTAAGACTCGAGCTAACTTGCTCTTCACCTTCCCGTCCTACATTGAATCCTCACATTCTCTTTTTATTTACGGAATGAAAGTGTATGTTTCTGTTTTTCTGTATATCCTTTTTGTCTGCATCTAATTTGAATATAGCAATTACTAATGATTATTGTTAGACCGAAACCTCCTCTCTTAAGCAATACGAATCGAGTTAAGAGTACCCAGATTCGGTTGGACAAGACAAGAGGGTTTAATATCATGAACTTAGTTGAAGTTATAAACTTGTCAGTTTAGATTATTTTTGTGAGAAAAAAGAAATTGTTAGATTTTGCGGAAAAATCTACTTTTTAATATTTGGGTATAAAAAGAAGATCATTTCACAGATTTAATGAAATCTTTCACAACTGTGTGATGCACGGGTAATACACTAGTGATATATAAAAGATGATGTATGTATTGTTATAATTCAGCAAATCAAGAACAATGTTCCCCCTACCTAGAGTAGCTCACCATTCAGTAAATAAGAGCTGCTACAAGCTTACAAACAATAGAATGGCTTCAAAGAACATTGAAGTAGAAAAATGAAACAGCACTCCTTACAGAAACCGTAGTTGTGAATGTTTCAGAAGCAATGCATAAAACACATCTTAAACAAAAAGTCCTTCTCATACAAAAATATCAAGAATCACGCAGTCCAGTTTCAACAAGTACAACACCGAAAGCAATGTCCCACAAGTATACCTGAGCATGAAGCACACAATCACGTCCCGAATAGAGTAAAGGCAATGCCTGTAGCTGCACTTCTGTAGGTATCACATATCCAACCTCTTCCACCCTGCAATTTGTGCTCCATATATCATTTCTCCTTAGATCCAGCTCTTTAAATAATTCAAAGTAATTCTCACTTTCTTTTTTTCCCACAGAGAATCTGAAATTACAGTCCATGGGTTGAATTTAATGATAATAATTTATTATTTCAATCAATTTCTAGTTAACTTTCTGCTGCCTTTTTAACAAAACCCAAACTCCAATCACTCTATATTCAGAAACTTCAACCAGATTAAACTAATGGATGGAGATATTTAATAAATATTGTCTAAAGCTTTACAATTTACAGATTACCTAAGAACTACTAAACAAGCTCAAAATATTAGTAATTTCTTAAATCAAAATTTGGTTCTTATGAAGTACCAATTACTCTAATATCCACAGCGTCAATTAAAACAACTCCTACTTTTAATTCAATGTAAAAAAAATTCACACTTCGTACATGCTCAATTTCGATGTAAAAGCTCTGTAAGTATCAATTGAATCAATATTTGGAGAAAATTCTGTAACAATCGCTAGTCCTTCTGAAAAATTCCGGAATATCAAGCAATGTAATTCAACAAAGCGATGAGAAAAGAGTTGAGTGTTAAGGAACGGCAGCTAACCGGCGAATCACATGCTCGGGCACGTGACCATGACAGAGTTCCCGGAGCGTTGCCGTTGATGAATCCTTCGTTTCAGTTCTAGCTTCGACGTCGGAGGTGCTAAAGGAAGCTACCAATGGCTTTTGACGGAAGAGAAATTTCGGAGTCCTATTGGTATAGTTAGGTTTGAAATGGTGGGAGGTACGGCTCAACGATGAAGTCCATAAAAGAGTATGCAGCTGAGTTGCAGAGAAACACGCCATGGGGAAGTAGAGACTGGATACTCGACAAGTGCGCTGTGAAGATGATGAAACGCATTACGACAGAAGTACGATGCCGTTAGGAAACAAGAGCAATGATAATCTTTTTTTTTTTCTTCCTATTTTAATCTTATCATTTGGCTACTTATTCTAAGTATAGTTTCTTTTAACACTTTTGGATATGCTATTATTATTATGGATAAAATTATGAGTTCTTAAAGATAATGCAAAGTCAAAAGTTGACGGTTAAAAATAAACGAAAACATGCTTAAAAAAAAAAGCTTACCTCTATTTTGAACAATATATATAAAGAAGAAAACTCAATAAGGGTAAATGTCAAAATTTAACCTAGTATCATTAGACATTATTCAAATATACTTTTTGTCGGATGTTTTGATGGTCGTTACCTATTGTATTGTATCGTATTGTTATTTTAAATACGATGTTTGTTTTGGTTGTTACTTAAATTTTATTGTATCATATCGTTAAATATATCAGTACATAACGACGAAATGTGTCACTTTATGTAACGATCGATTTAGTGTGGTTGCGTCGTTATCTTGTCTTTTTCTCTCATCTCACCCTTCACTATTATGAAATAATTTTATTTTATTATTTATCCTACTTTTTATATAATAAATTTATCCTGTATCATAATTTTACTTTATGATATTGCAAATTTATTTTTATATTGTTGATGTATGATATCATAAAACAATGACAAACGATACAATCTATCCAAATATGTATTCATCAAATAATATAGTACAATATAATACTATACGGTACGATACTTATGAAACGATGTGTAAGAACTATCCAAACAAGTTGTAAAGGTCCATAGATGTTTTTGTCTTTAGCAAATCATTTTCTATTTGTATTGTCAATAATAGATGTTTATTTTGAAATGGGTGAATGCCACATATAAAAATACCTTGAGAAGAACTGAGAGTTAACCGGCATGGAGTCTACCAAAACTTTATTATTCTCACTTTCGAATGGAGCCACCCATCGGTTTTTGGACAGCCCAACAAACACTATGACGAGTGTAAAATACAATACGAAATTAAGACTTGTTAGCCAAAGATAGTATAATATAATTATCATCTCTACAGGAATTGAATTTAAATAATGTTCAAGCAGCATCTGGCATAAATGATATTCAGAATGATTAACATTTTGATTTGGAATGATTAATACTAAATAACAAACTAAAATTAAAGCAATTAATAATTGATCACAGAGAACTAGAGAGTAGTAAACTTGAGTTGTTATCAGTGCGAGAAATAAGGGTCATAACAGGATAGGTACAAGACTGTTATCTTGGATTTGACACTATCAAATTTCACTCTTAATGTTCTATTGATTCTCTCGAATTTAGCAGGTTATTATCATATTTTTCTGATTTATATTCCTCTCTCGATTAAACTTAAACCATTCAAATAAGCTAATATGAAGTGTGGTGAAACTTGCAAGAATCTATTGGTAAGAATGATCTAAGAGAAACTTCTTCAAATATTTCTCAATCTTAATTCAAAAGGTAAATTACAAAGCTCTTTCAATTACTTTAAAGAAGTACCAAAATAAATTAAGGCATGCGTTGCAAAAATATTCAATATTATGCTCCTCTTCCGATTAAACATGATAATGAATAAAATTACTATTAGAATTAAAGCTCCTCCAAAAAATTCAATCAATCAAAAACAATCAAATCCATAGATAACAATCAAGTCACTAAATCATGTCAAACCCTACAGTAAACTACACCATAATCATGGAAGAAATCATCATAAATAGAGTTAAGAAGAAGAAAACATCAATCCAACATTACAATCCAAACTCCCATTTTAGATTGGTAGAAGGAAGATGAAATCTTGTGTCTTGAAGACTCCAATGCTCTCCATAAGCGCCCAAGACCCTTCAAAAATATATTTTTGGTGTATTTATACCATATAAAAATGGGTCCGGATGAAATTATCTTTTCCAAACCGGAACAGAAAATACTCTAAAAAAATGCACAAATGTGATGACAAGTAGGGATTTTGACTGCTTATTTGCTCTCTTTTACTTGCGTTTTAGCTAAAAAATGCTTAAAGATGTTCCCAAGAACTAATGAAATGTGCTTTCTTGCAGGAATATTGGGAAACGAGCCAAAGAAATAAAAATCAACTCAAGAAGGAGTAAAATTGGACGAGGACCAAAATAAGACAAAAAGGACCAAAGTGCGAACTGCACAATATTGTATGCGGCCGCAAACTCTGAAGAGTCATTGATAGAATCCTTTCACAAAATGCGGACCGCACTATTATTGTGCGGCCGCAGAATGCTCAAAATGCGACCGCATTCATAAATGTGTGGTCCGCAGAAAGTATCCAAGTCCAACCCAAGATCAAGAGTGCGGCCGCACTCAGAAATGTGCGGTCCATACAATCAGAGGAAGTGCGGCCGCAGAAAGACACCCTGTCAAGTCAGCCTCAAATGCGGACCGCACACAGAATTGTGCGGCCGCACAACCTCCGCAAGGGCAATTTTGTTAGATAATTTTAGCTGGGTATGAATAGATCTTTTTGTCATTTTTAAGTTAAGTTTGGTGCACCTGAGAATAGACAGTCGTTTTTGTTTACTCTATTGGGTAACTTTGTAATAGTTTAACATTTTAACATTAGATTTTCTTTCCTTAATCATCTATTATGAATTTTATCTTAGTTTCTTCTTTAATTTCTTCATTTTCTATGAGTAGTTAAACTCTTAGCTAGGGTTGTGACCCAACCCGAGTATGAATACTTAATGGGTGATTGATTTAGGGCTTATTTATGATTGGATATATGATATTTAGCCTAGTTCTTGTTTAAATTTGAGAATTGATGGTTGCAAACATTAATTCATGCCTAAGTGACTTAGTCTATACTTGAGAAAGTGAGACTAAGTCTAGGAAAACTTAACTAACAAGAAATTGGGGTGAACTCAAGAAATTGATAGCCCCAATTAAAAGGTCGAATCTAGAGATAGTAAGACCCGACTTGAGCATTTATAACTTGTTTCGTGAAATACCCATTTGGACTTGAGAAAGCCAAATCGGGAAAAATCACTCAAACTGTCGAGAGGTATAGAGTGAGTAATCGCGTGTGATTGCTATATTGTATCCCGATCAACCAAACGTGCCCTAAAGCTCTAAATCCGTTATGTAACCAACTAAGAAAAAGTTGCAACCTTAGATCTTTTATAACTTGAAAAAATAACCAAAACCAAAAACATTGTCTCTTAGCCTTACAATTACATGCAATAGCATAAAAACTAGACGTAGAAACAACAACTGAATATGCGGAAGTGCAATCTTGGCACGTCATTCACTAGACTAGATATATACCTAATCCCACATAAAGCTCTCTGTGGAATCGACCCCGACTCGTGTTGTGTATTTATTATTGCATCGACCGCCTCACAATCCAAAGTAGTAGTGTTAGTTTGCGCGACATCACGTGACCCAGGGAGTGGCACCCCATGCGCCGCGCCAATGAAGAAGTTCATAAGCCATGTTTTCTTGTAAGGCAGCCCGTACAACACTGCCGCACAGTGCCTCACGGCATGCGGCATGGCAGTGTAAAATTCTCAGAGTAAGATTTTTCGTTCACTTTTTGATATCCAGACTTAGTCTTCGATCCCCGAACACGATACCAATTTAAATTTTTGGGATTTTACTCAGACTTTAAAGATCCACATTGTTCAATTTATCTCTAATTTATCTTTTTAACTCGAAATTAGTTCCTGTAAGGCATAAACACATAATATGTGCAAATCACTATCATTTAAGCTCAAAATCAAGTAAAGCGCAATAATTAGAGTGCAAGATACGGCTAAAATACGAGTTTCTAGCCTGTCATCAACACCCCCACACTTAAACCATTGTTCGTCCTCGAACAATAAAACAACACTTCACCTCGAGACGACTTTTTTATTAGACAACTTCCCTAACTGATCATGCTAAGAATATTTAAAATAGACTAAGCACTCCATTACAATATCTCAGCCTCAAAATTTGACTCAAAAGCACCACACATTTTTCAAAATATGCCCACGTACTCTAATACAGAGGTAAAAGACTTTACCTTCCCTTCGCATATCATGTGCCTCCACACCAAAAATAGAAAGTAGTTCCACATACAATAAAGTTCAAGAACAAATAGGAACTCAAGATAGAAATAATTCCCTCACTCTCACAATTAAAATTTATATGCCACAGAAGATGCACCACATGCTTGTCGTAGTGTAATACTCTACTAATTTTGCTCCTTCAATTAAAGATCAAGTAGGACTTATTTTGGTTGTAATATAAGTTGCGGGACGGGTATAATATAATTTGAATAATAGTGGCTACACCTCTTGAGCACTTTAATACATACAATTTCAAAATTCAGCCCCACGCTTATGTTAAACAAATCCCAACCTTCACAACATAATAACATCAAGCTCCCAATTCTTTAACCACGACAAAGCAAGATTTACCACTATCAAGGAATGATTTTTTCTAATATATACAAATGCTAACTCTATTTTTTCCTTTTCTTTCTACATTCCAATTTTTTTCAAGCAAATTTTATTCTTTTTCTAATTCCCCACAAGTGGCTCCCACTTTTTTTTCAAACAATGCATCTTTCTCCTTTTTCTATAGTTCCACTCAAAAACCCAGTTGTACCTCCACTTAGCTTTTAACAAGCTCTCAATAATTTCAAGTGCTCAAGAGAAGTAAAAGGTTCAAACAAACGATTGATTCATACAAAGGTCCAGGCTCGTAAAGTGGTTGCCAAATAAATAGGATTATAGGCTCAACGGGGCTAACTAAGATGCATATAATTAGGTTGGAAATATGCATTTATTTCGCTCAACAAAGAAATACCTCTATCAATTTCTAGACTGAACAAGACTGTTATTTCGCTTTGTAAACACGCGGGGGTAAGTTCTAGACATCAACTGCAATGCACAGAATATCAACAAAAACATCCCTCACACATTGGCACATAACTCACCTAGGATTAGATCTATCACGACTCTCTTGTCAAAGAAGTTAAGCATAGTCAAGATCAACCCAATTAAGGCACTTATACACGAGTCAAGAATTGAGCCTAAGCATCACACTACAGCACTCACTGCTCTCAAGTCACAATAAAGTCAAGAAAATTACCTCCATTTAACATCATAGCACAATTTTAACAAAAAAAAAATTTAACTACAACCGGTTCAAGTAAAACCACCTTGGAAAGAACCGCGACACAAAAAAAACCAAGGGAGAATTATTACACTAGCTAAGAAAGTAAAATAAAAATAAAAGACAAATTATTTTTCTTCGATTTTGATCCCTCAAGAAGACAGTCGAGGAAATCCATCGGTAAAAGTCTATTTTTTCCTTTTTCAAACAAAACAAGACGAAAAACACAAACAAAGCTAAGTAGAATCTAGTTTGTAAATGAAATTCCCCTGAATAATCTAGTTTGTGTCTGAATCAATGTCGGGATTCACATTGCACGCCTAACCTAGTGTGCACAACCATACCGAGATTATCTTTTCTGACTTCGTCGGGCACACCCCACACTTATCATGTTTGTCCTCTTCAGCTAGCTCCTTAAGGACATCCACTTAAAAATCAGAGTATGCAGCCAACTCCTCTCTAGATGCCCATATTTCTTTCATCATCTTGAACACCAGTCCCTATTCCCCTACTCATAGCATGAGCTTTCTTTCCTTAATATTCAATATAGCTCTTCCAGTAGCCAAGAAGGATCTTCCTAAAATCATAGGAACCTCATTATTCTCCTCCATGTTCACCACAATAAAGTCCATAAAGAACGTAAATTTATCCATGTGAACTAGAACATCTACCATTATTCCTTTGAGTATTATCATGGTCTGATTCGCCAACTGCAAAGACACAGGTACAAATTTGATTGACCCAATATCTCTCTCGTGCTTCCTGAAAATAGACAAAGGCATAAGATTAATAGAAGCACTTGAATCACACAAAGATTTTTCAAGTTTAGTACTTCCTAGAGAATACGGTATGGTAAAACTCTTTGGATCTATACAGTTCGAGGGAGCTTATTTTGTAAAATCGCACTACAATGCTCTGCGAGCTTGAAAACTGAAGTCTCCTCCACCCTTTGCTTGTTGGAAAATATCTCCTTCAGGAACTCGGCATATGATGGCATCTGTGTGAGTACCTCTGTGAAAGGTAGATTAACATGCACATGCTTCAACATTTCTAGAAAATATCCAAATTGTTTGTCCAACTTCTCTCTTCTTTGCTTCTGAGGGAAAGGTAGAACATGCATATATTTGCTTTCTTCAATCTCATTTTGCACCTCACTACGTGGGCCTTTTTGTTCCTTACTTTTTGCTCCTCCAGTGTATCAGTCTGCTTCCTCACCACCTTGGGTCTAATTTTCACAACTGGGTCAACCAGTGTTTTGCCACTTCTCAGAGATACAACTTTGATTGTTTCCTTCGGGTTCTTTTCTGTGTCAGAGGGTAAAATCCCAGGACCTCTCATATAAAAAGTTTGCAATTTGTCCCATCTATCTTTTTAAGTTCCGAATAGTTGTGCCACGAGTTTCAAATCTCTATTTGTCTTAATAATGAAGGCCTTCATTAGATCTTCCATGCTGGACTTTTGAGGCTGGTATTGCTGCCTTTGCTGATTTTGAAAACTTGGAGCTCTTTGCCCTTAGGGTCTGAGATTATTCTACGATTTTGAAAACCTGTGTTGGTTCCAAAATGCACACGCAAGTATACGTGGTCGTAGCAATTAATATAATGTTAAATCGAATATCGAACCCACAGGGACTTGCGTAAACTACTTGTTGAATCAC